>JAATLQ010038596.1:41304-144311 GCA_013421005.1 Heliconius erato x Heliconius himera
ACCGACTGGTTCTGGGTTCGATTCCCACTCGAGGAGATGAAATATTTACTTAAATTTATATTTCCATTTCTTCGCTCTGGTGTCGAGGTTAAGCGCGGCGTTGAATTCTGCCACTCAACACGCAATGCCTCCAGAATTCGGCAGAAAGTGGGGAACGGAGTGTCTTAACACTAGGTTCCCTCTGCCTACCCTGCTGTGTGCGGGATACAGCGTGAAGCTAATTTATTTTAATTTATTTTATTTTTAAAATACTCCATTTCTCATTTTTTGTCCAATTTTTATCTTAGTAGATAAAAAAAGATATTTTTTAACCTTCTCTTCTCTTCTTTCTCTGATCTTTTTCCCTGACTGCAGGTCAAGACCGCAATCATCTCTTGAGATTTTTATAATCAGATTCTGTCACACTGGACTGTAACGGTGTTGTTTTAAATATTATTGTAAAATAAAAATGTAACCTGAATAAAATTTTATCAAGACTAAGTGTCAGAGTGCCCACGGTGGCTGCAGTACAGTTTCTGACTATAAGTAAACGTGATGATCGTGGGTTCAATTTCCACACTGGAAAATTAAATATTTTTAATTTCACCCTTCCTGCTATTTGTGGGATACAGAGTAAAGCTATAAAAAAAACAAATCAAATATTATAAAACGGAAAAAAATATATGAAAGTAACTACGTACATACATATATCGCGAACGCCACTGGAATAAGCTATTCTAGATATTTATTGTTCTTACGTTGTCCTCATGTGAATTTTTCCCACAACTTACTTGCTTACTATATTCCATTGTATGGTGTTGCGTAACCGTCCCATAGACTAACCATTGTTGGAGGTTTCGCAACCACTACCTACTATTATTAATGTCGCGCTTAAGTAAAACTGCGTTTCGATTTTCCGATTTGAAAAATTGCAGAGCCAAGGCCGTTGGAATAAACCTTTATTTTTTTCTTTTATTTGTATACAAACTACGTTTGAAAAATAAATTAAGGTTTGAAACGGTGAATATGAATTTGATGAAAGTATTGAGTTCAATTTTACTTTAGGCATGATATGACACCAAGCACGACAGTAAACAAAATATTTGGTTTAAATTTACATACGGCCATATGATAAAGAGCCATGCAGCGATTGTATTATGATGGTCAGCCTGATAATTATTTTAGTATATTTAATTTCCTTGGAGAGATCCTAACTATATTAGTGTTTTTACGGTAATCTAGAAATTCATAAGGAGTTATGTAGTTCCGTTTGTGCGTTGTCTGTTAGTGACTACTTAAGGGAAGGGTTTAATTTTTTTTAGCTTTACGTTCCATCCCGCCTGTATAAGGGTAAGAGAGTCTAATCCTAAGAGATTTCACTTGACACTTTCTGCAAAATTTTTGAGGTCGCTCATTATCTTAACGCTGCAAAGAGCGATGAAATGAAAATATTAAATATTTCATTCGGAAACGAACCCATAACCAGACGCCATTACAGTCTCACGCTTGTACCCTTACACCACTACTGGCCCTAATAGTATTATTAAGACTAGTGTTATTAAAAGAATAATTTCACGCAATATAAAAATCAAAATGTGACGCTAACTTGACTCTTTCCACTTAAATTTGTCATTTAAAACATAATTAGTAAACACATTGTCGTTTAATTGAATTTTTCGTGAACAATGTCTTCATCAGAAACGCTGGCGTGAGCTAAATACTGTATTCCCCTCTCTTTGAGGGACAATGGCATTCCCGCGTCTATCTCGATACGATCGGAAACACGTACCAATAAAATTTTATTTTACCTCACAACAAGGTCTCAAAGGAAAATAAACTTTATTATGGATAGTTTATAATGTTGGACGAGGAAACATTTATTTCTTTAAAAAAATCTGTCAAATAATATAAATATTCATGAATTTTCTAGTTTCCTACCGCAATTTAGTTTATGGTCACTTTATGAACCTTGCTAAGCCTATTCAATTTAAGCATTGCGCCTCTTCTTACCGGAACAAACAATTGAAGCGAGAAAAGAAAGTTCTAAATTAGAAAAAAAAAATCAGCTTCACACTATATCCCGCACACAGCAGAGTAGCAGAGAGAACATAATAATAAGACATCATTGCCCACTTTCCGCCGAATTTTTCGAGGCATTGCGTGTTGAGTGGCGGAACTCAACGCCGAGCTTTTGCCCTGGTGTAGAAGCGAAGAAATGAAAATATTAGGAAATAATAATTCATTCCCTCAAGTGGGGAACCCACAACCGTCGCGTTTTAGGGCCACGACAGCATTAAAGAAGATAAATAGTTCTAACTAGATTAATATAGGTTAAACTTAATAGTTATCTTAATTATTTTTAGTATCATTTCAAAGAAGGAAACGGTCACAATTATATTAAATTGTAATAAAATTTATAATAGAAAACATTTAAATAGGACTAACTGGTCTTGTAACCGACGTCTTACTACGCAGTATTTATTTACTTTACTAATGAAGACATTAAAAGTGCAGTTAGATATGTTTGTGTAACGTTTATCTATTTAACTACAATATATGTGTGTCATAGCTCCACGAAGTGTGACTGTAAAACCGACTGGTTGTGGGTTCGATCCCCACTCGACGAGATGAAATATTTACTTAAATTTATATTTCCATTTCTTCGCTCTGATTTCGAAGCGCGGCGTTGAGTCCTATTACTCAACACGCAATGCCTCCAAAATTCGGCAGAAAGTGGGGAACGGGGTGGTGTGATTTGATTTTATTTTAGTAGGTACATAATATGTAATTACTTAATAGTTATTCAAGCACCATATATTGAGTCACTTCTGTATGTCACATCATACATTCATGCAATCGGAATTTTCAAAAAATCTATATATTTCTCAGTATTTAGTGTAGGTAGTAGGTACCAATCTCGAGTAATGCTAGAACGGAAACGTTATCTTTTCAATATTACTCCATTGTGGATTCTATACACGTTTGTTTGCGATAGTGGGTCTCGAATGATTGTAGCGTGCGAATGATTTTCTGTAGGTTCAACATGATTTTGCTTTTAAATAAATAAGTTGGTAAAAATATTTAAGATACGTATATTTTTTTTTGTTAAGTATATTAAGAGGAGTTGAAGTCATAGTGGTGTAGCTATAAGCAACGTAGTTGTAGGTTCAATCCACGATCGAGGAATAAAAATTATGTTTCTTCGTTCAGTTGAAAGTACAGTGCGTTCCGCTACTCAGTACACAACGTCTCAAATTCTGACGGAAAGTAGACAACAGAGTGCCTTGATAAATTTATCTTTGCCCACTCTGCCCTACGTTCAATGAAGCGGGAACCTGTCAGACATTGGATTTCCCTAACATCCACGCAAAGCCTTTAAAATAGACAGAAAATAAAAAATGCACTAAAATATAATTTAATTCTCTTTATATTATATAAATTATTTAAAGTTGAATTTAGATTACTATTAATATATTATTAATATAATCCGGAAAACCACTCTACGAATGGTCACAACACTCGTGAATCACTTAAAAACTATCGATGCTTGTGGCTTTGTATGCGCCGCAGATAAAATATTATTTGCATAGGTATGCAAATCATTGTTTTGATTGTTTCTAGTCTTCTATTAGATATCGAGGTTCATATCTACGGTGTTTGTTGATCCATTTAAATATTTATAAGTAAAATTAATTAAAATTGCCTACTACATATCGGAATTTATTTATAACAATATGAAATTAATTTAGAAGTGTGTAGACTACAGAAAATGTTCGCAGATTTTTAAAATAAAATTTTAGTTTTATATTTTAAACTAGTGGGCGCGCGCGGCTTCGCCCGCTTATTAGGAGTGAATTTTAAGAAAACCACGAAGAAGAAACACTTGTTCAATAAAATATTTTTAACAGTCTGAATTTCAATTTTTATAGAAATCGGTGGCGATTTAAAGATTTTTCCATATGAACTTTCAACCCCTTATTTGAACCCTTAGGGGGTGAATTCTTAAAAACCATGAAACACGTGTTAAATGAAATATTTTTAAGAGTCTGGATTTAAAATTTTATAAGAATCGGTGCCAATTTAATTAATTTAAATAATTTTTAAAAAAATCCATACAAACTTTCAACCCCTATTTCATCCCTTTAGGGTTAAAATTTTTCAAATTCCCTTCTTAGTGGATGTCCAGAATATGAAAATAAACATCTGCCCAAATTTCACGTTTCTACCATCAGCGGTTACGGTTCTGCGTGCGTCTTACCTCAGTCAGTCAGCACAAGTCCTTTTATATATATAGATAATAATATATACTTATTTTTTAATGTTATTTATTATTAAAATAGTTATTTTTAAATAGTAGGTATTATTTAGTCATATTTAATTAATTATCATACATAGTTTAAGTGCCTATACAATGTAAGGCAGTTTGTATAGGCAGCATATTGTACATAACAAATATTTCTCTTTTATAAATCTAAAATAGTTGTTGTAGTCTAAAGAAAAAATTTACTACATTTTTTTTATATGTTATTCAGACAATACGGAAAGGATAACAAGAATATAGCGGGACTCGAACCCGCACCTCGAGGAAACCGTTCAAGTTTAAATTCTGTTACGTAATTTTTTTTATTCAAATTTAAAATATTTTCCTTTTCTTTAATTTGTACTAAATATAACACTATATTATAGTTTTTACACACACAGAAATACACTTTGAACAAACAAAACACTAGTCAATAAAAATAATTTAAAACTTTTCATTCTTATTTTATAAGCAAATTCTAAGTTTCATACAACGTCCTCGTACTAGAACCTTGGCCCATAGCGTGGGTGGGCCGCCCCATTAGCTGGACCATATGTGGCAAGGAAGTACCAACACTCAGTTGTTAGGTCGTTAAGATAATATCAGTGCATTTTTGTTTTCACATACGATTTATGATTTTATGTGAGTTAGTGCCCACTTTAGTCAAACCCACGTACCTATTAGGGGTGAATGGAAAGACGTGGAAAAGTTTTAATATATTACATTCATATTTTCATAGAATTTTTTTATGTAAATTGATGCAACGTTAAGTTAATTGTGAAATTCTTAAAACAATATCCTGAGGACAACCAAAATATTGGATACATCATTGTATTAGATATTAAGTTTCAATTATTTGAAATAAGAAAAAAGAACTGTTAATAACATGTAATTCAGTGGCAAGTCAGGAACGGAGTGCTGGTTAACGCTGGTTTCCCTCTGCGAAGCTGATTATTTAACTTAGGTTTTCCATTTTTTTCGTTTATTAGTGCTAAGTGACAGAATCGAAAAGGCAAATTTGGAGAGATAACCTCCTCTCTACACTAATAATATAGAGCTGAAATGTTTTTTCAATCAATACAAACTAATCTCAGGAATTACTGGTATTTTTTAATCGTTTCGATGTAACCCGCTGTACCTATAGCCTATATATCTCGGTACTTGTGTCACGTTTGATACACAACTCTTAGTTATTTCCGTTTAACGTGGGCGGAGTCGCATGTAAAAGCTAGTATAAACATAAATTTTCCATAGAGTAGGATTGAGAACCACAACGCGTCCAACCAGACGCGTGCCAACAGCGCCACAATGACAGCAAATAAAGTCGCATAAAATATATTATTGAAGATTTTGCGTAGTGTCCAGAATTTTGTATCATTTTACTATTCCTTTTATGGATTAGCTTGTTGTTCTAATAAATTATTCCAAAAATGGTTTGAACAATTAAATTTAATATTAAATTAAGTAAAATGTTACGTATATAAAGTTAGTCAAAACGAAGCTCTTATATGGGTTTTATTTTTTTACATCTTTAAAAAAATAAGAACAATTTAAAAAGAAAATAACGTATTAGAATTTAAATAAAACATTATTATTATTATTTTATATAATAATTTAAATTTAATACAAAATCACATTCACAACAACAAGCGGCTAGCGGCTTTTTCTTTAATACACACATTCAACGATCAGTTATATTAGCGTCGGACGACCCTTGCCTTCTATGGTCACCTCTAATGGGGACTCCTTAGAGACCTTCCAGTTTGACATCAAATTAAACCCGATTAGTATATAGCATTGAAATGAAATAGGATTGATTTAATCCATATATAAATATAATGTGCTTAGGTAATAAATTATAATATATCCGGTATTATTGTGTATTTTTTTTCTTGTCTTTAAGCATGTTGGGCGGTTGATCTCAAAGTGCTACTTTAAATGAAGAATTTGAAATTAAATGCGTTCTGCTTTAATCAAAGCAATAAAATATTTCCCCATTTTGCGTCGAGTCATAAGTCGGAACTGAACGCCGAGATTTGCCTCGTTACCAGATACAGAAAAGTTAAAATATTAAACATTTCTTTACAATTGACTTTTAGCTATGTTCTTATTATATCCTAATACTTAACGGAAAGAAAGGCTTTTACCGTTGTTCTTAAGTAAAGCTTTTGCTATTATTAGAATTATTTCACAAAAAGAAATGATTAAACTAGACTAAGTTCGACAATAGGCAAAAAAATAAATAAAAAAATGTGAGTAATATAATCAAAAAAATTGTAAAACCCTTGATTCTGTCTATCGCATGAAAGTAAAAACAAAACAAAAAAATGTGGCCGTCATGCAGCAGCACATCGACTGACTGTAAACATGACGATCTTGGGTTCTATTGTAGTCGCTCTGGTAACAAGAAAAAGCGCGGTGTTGAATTCCGCCATTCAATGTTTCGAAAATTTGGAATGGGGTGTCACTGGATCCCATCTGCCTATCCTGTTATCTGAGTTATAGATGGGTTAAAACAAAAATTAAATAACAAAAGAGTTAATAAAAAAATAATCTACTTTTTGACCTTACAACGTTTTATTACATAAATAAGAAGAGGCCGTACTATAAATATTAAACTAATTCCAATTTGAACCATCAAAACTAATTGCGTTGACCTTACAATATGTTATAATAATAAACATAGATAGATATATAATATAAAACACAGTTAAATATAATATAAAATATACCAAAAATATTTTAATTTATGTTATTAATTTCAAATAGTTTCATTGACTACTGGCTTCCTTATTCTGTATTAAATTTTGCTTTATTAGAATTGTGCCTCACCCAGTTTATAAACCTACCTCTAATTTGTGTTATGATTGAATCAATTATTCAAATTGTTTTATAGCAATTTAATAGTTCCTTTAATTTAATTATAAATTGTTCTAATATTTTGTGATATTGCTTTATATAAGAAAAACATTAAATATGTATATTTTTAACGTGAAGAAAAATACTTATTTAGAAAACATTAAACTTGGACAGTTTCCAAGAGGGGTGGGTATAAGGTATAAGAACTTGGAGGTTCAAATCCCGCTACGTTCAAATTTTTATAAGTATTTTTCGTCGTAGTAATTTTATTTGGGTAGCGAAAATTTAAAAAAATCGACCCACAGAGAACTAACTAACTTAAATAAGTTGTAACAAGCGTATAAGAATTTCGACATAGCTTGATGAGAACGTATAGCTTAGTGGTCGGACGGTTTCCAAGGGGCGCGGGTTCAAATCCCGCCACCTTCAAATTTTTATAGGAAATTATATTTATATATTAAAAAACAGTCCATTACTGAATGACTGACAGACAAAGGACAGACGAAACTATCGGATTTAGAAATTAAAAAACACACACACACACACATATACATATACTGTATATTTCACATGTATTTTCGTGTGAATTCTGTTACATTTTATAATATAAAAATTGCATATTATAATAGTCTTTATTATATGCCATTGAATACCAAAATTGAAGGAACTTTGCAATTATGATGCAAATGCACCTTACGTAGTTCAAAATCCCGTTCTTAATACCATGACAATAAAGGCTATTTTATACTAGCTTTACTTATTATAATATCAATATAAGGAATGACTGAACGTCATAACTATTATTATTAGGACTAAATTTGCATACACCTTATAAAGCCATCGCAAAGAAATACTCAGGTTTATAAAATTTGGTGATAGGATTTTCGTCTCTATTAACAAGACAATAGTGTCGAAATCGTTCTAACTGTGTTTCTAGTTTCCAAGCGTTTAGATATTTAGGCCAGACTATTATGCATTGTTAGGTAATGCCTTAATGGCTAGGTTTATTGTCACCTACATTATGCAAAGGAAAATATTAAAATTTAACACAGGGATCGTGACCTAGGTGATACGGAAATAGTGTAGCAATGTTGTCTTGAAAACTTTGAATTATATGGAATTTTTAATAGATGTTTCAAATTTAATTTATACAACGTCCAATCAACAAATTGTCGATAATTACATGAGATACAGCCCGGTGATAGACGGACACATAAACAGACAGACGAATGGACAGCGGGGTCTAATAGGGTTCTGTTTTATCCTATCAAAAATGATGCCATAATTACTTTTGGTTTCCAGTATTTTTTTTTAATATCAAGTACATTGTTACGCTGTGCCACAACGTCTGACTATGTGTTGTGGGTTCAATCAAGACACAAAGGCTGATTATTATTAAAAAATTTTTTTCTTCGCTCTGGTAGAAAAACTGAGACGCTAGGTCCGCCACTCAAAGCACAATACCCCAAAAATTTTGCGGAAAGTGGGGAACGTAGTATCTTAAGCTATTAATTGATTATTTTATGTGATACTTTAATTTTACTAAAATATATTACACAAACATTGATATAATAGACAATTACTATATACTTTTATAAGCGCAGACAAAGAAGCTCCAGTACAAGAGCCTACTTCCTTTTAAAAGTATAACGAGATTAGACATGACGGATCGTTCCATAACTGACTTAGTATAATCCGTAGGCTTTCACTGGCTCACGTTGATATCTTTATTTAATTGAATTCTTAATAAAAAGCTGGCCAAGTGTGAAGCACATCTACAAATGTGGGTTCCGTAGTTTTAAATTAATTGAATGAACATAAATTATAACAGTGTATCAATCTCTACGAATTTCATTTCAGATGCTTGATAAAACAAATAAATACAATAAGGAATAAGACTATAGAAAAGTTCTAAAAAAATACGAGTATAAACTGGTTGTAAGTTGCGATCTATGATATAGATGTATATTTTTTTCTTGAAACATTATCATTTTATATTTTTTCTATATTTTAAAGTGTTATTCCAAACTAGGAAAGAATTGTAGTATAAAACATACTAGTATAAAAAATTAAACGTAGCGAGATTTGAGCCCGCGCCTCTTAGAAACCACCCAAGCGCTCTGTCCAACTAATCTATACGTTCTAATCATTCTGATTTATAATTTTTTTATATATTTATTATTGATTGTTTTTCTTTTTAATAAACGAAGATTAACTTATGTCTGAAATGTAAAGTAAAGTAATAATAGCTCTTCAAAGAAAACATTAAAAATAACTTTTGAATTTACAGTTAAATCTTCATAAAATGTTGCATTTGGAATGTCAAGACAAGTTTTATTAACTGTTTACAAACACAAAAGTACATAATAAGCTAACCAGGCCGGTGGCGTGATAGTAAACAGTAGGCTCCCTCATATCTATGGTACCGCTATTAATAAGTTTTCTAATATTAATAAATATAATGCATAATGTATGTCAATCATCATCATAAATATGAAAACAACTCACCGTCATATGAATCCGGGATATAAAGCGGCTTTCCAACCAATTTCCCCTTCTTCCCAGACAGCGGAACAGCTTCTACACGTCTATGAGCTTCCAGCACTCGATATAATAGCACAGCCCTATCCTCTCCCTCAAACCTCACTACACGAGGCAAAGAAAACTTATCGACAAACTCTTTAAGCGTCATCACATCACTACTCTCCTCTTCCGGTTCAACGGAACCATTTCTCCGTCCTAGCAGAAAATTGTCCGACCATTCGTGTCTCCGTTCAGGGAATTCTGGCCTTTTCTCGGTACTTTTTGGTTTGTACCTTGGCCGGTCTCTTCTGACCATAGCTTCGTTGGCTTCAGCAAGCCATCTAGTGACGAGCCGTTCCCTCTCGACGTCGAGGTATCTAGGCTTAGATGCATCACAGGCGAAGCGTGCGGCGTCGAAGCAGTACTGTGGGGGCGGTGGTCGTAGTCGGGGTGGAAAGAAACGGGGTGGCACGTAGGGCGGGTGCGAGGCGTACGCCGGCGGCGTCCGCGGCCCGGACTCGACTGACGCCGTTCTGAACATCCTTTCAGGCCATTGATGCTCGCGCCTGAAACAATTGAAAAAAAATATTATAAATTGAAAAGATTATATAAATATATTTTTTTGATAATCCTATAAAATAAAAACAAAAGTAAACTTTATAAAGGTAGTTAATAATAAACACATCACTATGAAGAGATATTTGTTTTATTTTACAATATTCTACTGTTGGATCTTCTTTTCATTTTTTTTCTAGAGTTATTATCTTTATTCTTCTTTTTACAGTAATAATAAAGCCATCTATCTACACAAGGGGAAAATGACTTATATACGAGTACATAATTACATCGGCAGATTTCTATCTCATTCTCAGTAAGCTTAAATAAGCTGTAACAAAAACTGTATTCAGTTTTGTCGAGTCACTGCCGTTATTACGAAATAAGCAATAGGCGTCTTAAGTAAATCTAATTTTGGATATAATTAAAGAATTAATTACAATGTTCTATGTTATTGAAATTAATTTTAATTAACACAATTGCGAAACATTCTGTATCAATTAAGCCCACAGCCTTTAGTTCGTAAGCAAATTAAATGCTGTTGATTGCTTTGAAGCAATTGAGTTCTAAGCTCCGTATAAAATCAATATGCGTATTGGTAACAAATTTGTTTACATATAATTCAAATATATATTCTAAGAATATGAAGACAAAGTTTAATGTCATTTCACATTTACATTATTTAGTACACTGGTTCCCAACAGGTGGTCCGCAGAAGCCAAAATATGGTCCGCGAACGATTTTCATTTTTTGACTGGGAATGGTGAGGCGAAGTTTTTGTTAAATTATTATAGTTATTTTTTATTATACCTACGACTAATACTGGTCCCTACTACCAATATTGATATAAAAGTGGTCCTTGGCCAAGAAAAGGTAGGGAACCCCTGATTACCCCCTTATATGTATGTGCATGTATAGTGTTTCAAAGTGTCAAGAAATACCGGCGTATTTTTTTTAAACATGGATAACTAAAAAAATATTTCTCGGAGAGGCTATAATTGTGGAAGATGCGCAGAGGCGCAAGTGTGCAGTGGCACACTTGCGCCTATGCATTCCGGTGCGGTACACGCAGGTTTGATTGCAACTCGAGGAAATTAAATATTCCAATATTTTCATTTTCTTTGCTCTGGTAAAGAGGCAAAACACAGCGGTCTAGAATTTAGCGGAAAAGTGGGGAATGGATTTGGGAGCACACTTAATGGCAACAGTGTGTTTTTATACTAGGTTTCCAAGTTCTTCTTTCTCGGACCAAGCCAAATGCACGACGTTGAGTTCCGCCACTTAACACGCAATGCATCGAAAAATTCGACGGAAAGTGAGCAACGGAGTGTCCTAACATTAGGTTCCCTCTGTCTACCCTGCTATATGCCTGATACAAATGAAACTGTTTTTTTTTCTGATACAACATGAAACTAACTTATATCGGTCCGAGAAGGAGCCGCCACTAGCACTATAGTGTAACCCTTTCCTTAAAATGTAAAGTTGAAATAAAAAAATAAAGAAACCACCTTTTCATAGTTGCAGAAATCAGAAACCTTTTTAAAATTCTTTGTAAACAGCAAGAGTAAAAAATATTTATTTTATTTCTCATTTAAGTATGTAGATTTAATTAAAAATACTGTCGTCTCGACCTATTACATAACTCTTACCGTAGATTAGTAGAAAAATATGCGTGCGATTACAAATTCTCATATAGGGTTGTCAGTATAATATTTTTTTAGAATTTTAAAATTAGGTACTGCAATAATTGTCTTTGAAACCACTTATTTATTATTTATATAAAAAAAAATACAAATTTGTAAAAATATACAAATAGAACTAGATTAGAACAACTTCATCGAAATTAGTCTTATAAGGCTTAGGTTGTCACAAGAACCAAAATATGATAAAAACCATTCAATTGATGTCCTATTATTTTTTTTTATTTTTTATTCACCATTAATAAAAGATATCTCTTCACATCTATTAAATCTTCAACATTTTATTAAAGAAAAGATTATTTTATTATTTGGCAACCCTATTGTAATAAAGTAGCATATATTACGATTTTCTCACAGAGATAGATTGTAAGTATTATACAGAAGAACCTGTAATAAGCTTAGTTAATAAGTAGCGTTCGTTAAAACGTTTTTAAATCTTGGATTTATTCTGTAAAGTATAATGATAGCTCCCATTCTATAGAGAATAATGAGGCGAAAAATGTTGATATCTATTTCTCTGTTAGCTTCCCTCAGCTATATAATTTTAATTATCAATGCAAATATTGAGACAGCGATGTTGAGGCCATCGGGGGGCAGTGGAACAGCAACTGACTGTGAACGGAGGTTGTGGGTTCGATCAAAACTCGTTAGAATTGGTATAATATATCAAAATTACATTTAAATAATTTTAATTTCTTCGCTGAATGAAAAATGAAAAGATGAAAAGTGACATTGCGGCCAAGTCTACATACTTTGTTTTGAGCACTGGACAGAACGTGAAAAACAGAACAAGTGAAGATTTTACTATACGGGAAAACGCGTGAAGCAACAGAAGCTTTCAATTTAAAAAAACAAAAGAAAACATGACATTGAACTACAGGTAATTTACCCAAAATGGACGTAATATTTGTAAAATCTATTATTTCCTTCAGTATCTATCCATTTAAAAAAAATCAAGGTGGTTACGCTTATTAATAAGTTTACAGAGTGAACTAACAGTGTATTGGCATTTGAACTCTGACACATACTTAAGTTCATCAATCAAATAACGGAGGTCTTACATACTATATACTGTATATACTATATATCACTTATCAAAACCATTACCTACCAGGTGAAAAGTTTATAATTATATATAAAAAAAATGTGTATATTAATGTACTATATATAAAAAAATATACTTTATAGTAATCGTGAAGACAGAAGAAACAACACCTCCTTAGGTTTACTGTGGCTTGATCGAATAACATTTTTTTTATTTAAAAGTTTACCACTATAGTGAACTAATCTAAAAGAGGATAGTATATAGATATTATTATTTTTTGTGACACGCTGTCTCCCGCATGTAGGAGGGTAAGCAGAGAAAATCTAGGAGATTAGTGTTAAGATACCTTATTCTCAATAAAACATTGTCGTTTTCCATTTCTCACCGAAATCTCGAATGGCGGAAGACAACCTTGCGCATTGCCTTGTTACCAGAGCATAAATGAAAACATTTAAAATTTCATTTGATTCAGTGGAAATAGAACCCACAACCGTCGCCTTTACGGTCACACGCTTGTGCCTCCGCGCCACAACGGCCTCAGATAGTTAATATATCTTGAAATATAATAAAATAAAATTAGTACTGATCGCGTAAACCAATGGAACAGCTACAATATCATATTACCTTGTAGTCTGACATATTAAAAATGCAATTATGCTGATGACTCGCATGCACATTGATTGGCTGCCATTAATACATATTTGTTTATAAAACTAAACGGTTTTGAGGCCGTTGTGGCGCAATGGCGCAAACGCCTAACTATTTCGACTACTATTACGATTTGATACACTATTCGAGTCCCATTTGGAGGAATGGATTATTACTTATTTAGAAAACGTATAAAAATTTGAACGTAGCAGGACTCGAACCCGCACCTCCTGGTAACCGACCAGGCGCTCTGACCACTAAGCCATACGTTCTCAAAAATTTGAACGTACCGAGACTCGAACCCGCGCCTCCTGGAAACCGACCAGGCGCTCTGACCCCTAAGCCATACGTTCTCATCAAGCTACGTCGAAATTTTTATACGCTTGTTACAACTCATTTATATTGTTAGCATCTCTGTAGGTTCTCAAAAATTTGGGAATAAAAATGTTAACAAAATGGAATGGATTATTTTTTATTTTTGAGTTGAGTTCCGCCACGGGAACGGAGTGTCTTAACACTAGGTTTCATCTGCCTGCTTCGAGTACGGGATATGTGCGGGATAAAACGTGAAGCTGACAAAAAAAATACAACTAGCATTCACAAAAGAAACCCTATGCTAAGTTTAAAATATTTATCAAAAACGTAAAAAAGTTTAATCGTCTAGAATTCTTTAGTATTTAAAGTTCCATACGCTGCATTTACCGTCAATCACTTACTACTTCAATTATGTTCCTTACTTATCTTTTTATTGTTATTACTTCACGGGATACAAATAGTACCATGGGCAATAATTAAACAATTCCTTTTTTTTATTATATTTCCCATATCGCGAGTGGGAATTAAACCCACAACCGTCGCATTTACAATTTTCTCAGGTTCTCTCTCTTTGCTCTGATATATGTATACGGTATACATCGTGAAGCTGCAAAAAAATCAAATATTCTACTAACAATTGAGTAAGGGTAACAGTAAAAAAACTAGGTAGTGAGGTATGTTGTGGTGCAGGGCCACAAGTGTTGATTGTGTGTTCGATTCCCACTCGAAGAAATGAAATATTTAATATTTTATGCTGGTAACGAGGGACAGCGTGACATTGAGTTCCGCCGCTGAATGTGCAATGCGGAGGAAAGTGAGAAACTAAAATATCATAATGGGAAGATTTTCTCAGCTTAAGTGAACAACTCTTAAGCGTGAAGCTAAAAATAAAAAGCTAAAAAACTACACTTAAAATAAAAGCCAAATCAAAGTTCACTTACATAAACTCTCACATAAAATACAATTATCTCAAACAAAACAAGACAAACACAACAAAAAAAATCGTGTAAACGATACAAAACCTTCTCAATTAGCACCTCGTTTACCGCAAACCTGGTAAATAGTTTCCAAGCAACAATCAATCAGTGATCAGCTCATTACCCGCGTCGTATGCACGCAACGCGTGAGCTCGGACTAAATATGTATATGGTTAAATGGAGATAATAAGATACGAAGCCTTCGTGGCGCAGTGGAAGAGTCAGGGGATCGTAGTGGGTTTAATCCATGGAGGAATTGTATTATTTTTTGTCATGATATTTTAAAATGATTCTTTAATGTAAAACTATTCGACGAATGTAACACTACTTCGACTTCGTGCGAAAAATTGGGTACAGTGTCTTAACATTAAGTTAGGAAAAGAGAAGAAAAGAAAAAAGATCATTCCCCAACTGAGGAGGAGGAGGAGTGAGTTTATTCCTCAATTTTCAGCCAATTTTTGAGACATTGCGCGTTGAATGGCGAAACTCATAAAATGAAAGGACCGCAAGAAATAAAAATAAGTCTTTCCTCATAGTGCAAATCGTACCCATAACCATCGTACTTACAGTCTCCTGTATTCCTGCACCACGACGGGCTATAATATTTTTAATACAACAGTTTTAAATCGTAATCACGTCGTTACAAGAACCAACTAACCTCAAGTAAAGCGAGCAACGGTTGAGTATAAATACTAGAGACGTCGATTATTTAGCGATTATTTCCACCATTTACCATAAGACAGAGTCAAATGAGAAAATCAGTGATTCATATTGAGATTGATTATTATATACTCGAATGTATGTAATGTTGTAGTATTCTTTGTAATGTTTTTTTTATTGAATAGAAATAAAACTTGTGATAAAAATTCACATCGAGTTTATTGGGTAAAAACAGTATTTTTATCTATTATATATGTATTAATAGAGATTCAAACGCGACTTCGCTCCATTGAGCTTTTTTTTATATTAAAGCCAAAGGATAATACATTTTTTTAATATACATTTTTTAATAATGCATATCCCATGTTCTTTCTTATATCTCTCATAATATGTATAGTTAGTTAGTTTCATGATAGTCGGTTAAGTAGTTTTGGTGTGAAAGCGTAACAAATAAATGATTGAAAAAATATTAGTATGTATAAAGATATACATAAATTGAGTATCGTCTAATAACTCTTCAGGTCTTGAAATAGTGTGGAATACGAATAGCAAAATAATTTCAATCTATCTAAAGATATATAATTTAAATTAAATAAATGAAATAATTATTATGTGGATAATCTAATAAACAAAGGCAAATCACTGCTTGGACACTTTGGCCCCCACTTTTTGCCTAATTTTAAAGACATTTTGTCCAATTTTCGAGACATTTTCAAGAAAAATAATTAATTTCCATAATGGAAACCGAGTTGGCAGTGCTGCTCCAAATAAAACCTATTTTACTAATTGTCAAAGAACTTATCTAAAACCTATTTATTTCATACAATTATTCAACAACAATAAACATAATATGTTACACCATACAAAATACCATGCAGTTATTATATCAATTCGATCTGTTTCATTTTGCTGCATGTCATTTATCGGGTTTTGTAAACGAAATAGATTGATGGTACATTTGATAGGTTATAAATGAAGCTTCAAGAGAACTAGAATACTAACATTAATAGTATGACGCCTCCCCGAGGAGACCAGTTAGCGTGTAATTAATGGGAAAAAGGAGGATTTATAATGTTACCTTTCTAAGAATACTAGCTACGATATGGAAATTGTAAAGTGATCTTTGATTATAAATTATTGTATTGAAAAAAGAAATGGTTCACGCTGTATTCCATACATAGCAAGGTAGGCAGAGGGAACCTGGGAACCTAGTATTAAGACACTCCATACTATTATACATTTAGATCCATTACTTAAATATTTCCCTTTCAGACCTCGTCATAAAAAGTTTTAAAAATCATAATGTTCTAAAAATTATTCAAAATGAATGTTAAATGTCTTTTTTATTTTATTTATAACCTTGGGAGATCTTAGGCAGAGAGAACTTCGTATCAGGATATTTTTCGTTTATATCCAGGATTTAAGATTTGATATTAAGTGGCAGAACTCAACTTAAAAAATATATATTAAAATTTAGATATATATATAAAAATATACACAATTGCGATTGGAACCTCCAGCCATAATATGTATTCAAAACACACAATGGCACTAAATCAAATAAAATTACAATAGGAACAAAAAAGCTATAGAAGAGCTAATTATAAATTATTTAACAATTTACATGTATGTTTTTTACGTGATTTTAAAAAGTGAAACGTCCAATTATGCGTTGCGTCGTACACAAATTATCTTTTTGCTAATCACTTCCATATCAACAAATATGTATGCTATTATTTAATGTAGAATGTAAATTTATTCTGTTTCTTACGTAACTTTCTAAGAGCAAAACAGTGGGAAAAGCAAATGATAGTAAAATTTTATTATACTTAGATATATGCTTATAATTTTCTTTGTATCTTCATATACTTTCCAGATTTTAAGGAAATAGACAGAAAAAACTCAGTGGAATATCACCCCGCTCTCTACTCTCCTTTATTTGTAACTGGTCTAGACCTTAGCTTTGAACAGATATGTTCATGTAAATGTTTGTCTTAGAGCTATTTTTTTGTTGCAAAATTTTTTTTGATAGGTTAGGACGGTTTAGGACCGTCGCATGCAGTGGGACAACGTCTGACGTGGAAAAACAAGACAAAACGCGGAGTTGAGTTCCACCATTCAACAGGTAATGGGTCGTAAATTGAATGTAAAGTGGGGAACGGTGTGTCCTTATACATTGCCAACTCTGCAAATATCTACAGCGTGAAGCAAAAAATTGATAATGTTATCCAGACAGAATGTAGGTATGGAAGAGCACTAAGGAAGTCCTATTCGGAATTTCTTTGAGGACTAGAACTTTTCCATCTTACGTCTTAAAGCCCACCTTATATTATTATTTATCTATAAGTACAAATAAAAAAAAGCTTTACAACTTACTCTCAATGGCAAGATAAAGAAAAAAATTAAGTTTCTTATTACACAACAATTGGATCATTTTTTAAGCGTCTTGTACTACCCACACTAGTATTGTAATATTCCTTATACTATTCAATAATATTCGGTTTCCTCATGACAACGAAAAGAATTAAATAAAAAATATGTATAGATATTTAAATATGTATATAAAAAAATGATCGCCTGTTCATCGTTTTTTTTTGTATTGGTATTATAATATCTATTACGTTTCAAAATTCGATTATTATAATATTAAATTTGTATAGTGCCAAATAGTGAAAAATATAAGCTTAACATATATTAAGTATTTGATTTTTTTTATCAAGATTCGATATGGTCGCAATATATGCTTAATACTATAAAGCCGAAGTATTTCTTTGGTTGATTGCGCTAATCTCAGAAACTATTGGAACAAAAATTAAAAAAACATCTATATTTATAGAATTTTATGTAGGATAATAACAAAAATAAAAAAAAAAAGTTATTCATGTATAAAATGTATAAAAAACAACTTTTTTTCTTATACACATCGACACGCCCAAACAATTTATATGTACGGAAGGCCAGGTGTCAAATTAGAGCATGAATCATTGTCCTCGCTGACATTGAATTTTATATCAAACGAGTAGTCCTCGTATTAAAATGAATGATTTTTTATTGTAATCATTGATGGTGAACTATTATCGTTAAGGAAACATTAAACTTTATGGAAAATATGTGTTATTCTAAGAAATATTATACTCTATAGAATTAGTCTATCTGTATGTACATACTCGTACATATTCTCCCAGCATATAAAAGCCTGTTTCTCATAAAAAATGTTTCACTTTTTATGTATAATGAATAAAATGTATCAAATTGTATAAATGACACACTTTAGGGTTTAAAAGTGATATTTACTGTTTTTTTAAACCGGCAAAGACTTAACATTTAGAGTGTATTTGACAAGATTTCTTGTTTCTTTAAATACTAGTAACACCTACTATAGAAAAAAACCCATTAATTTTTTTATCAAAGGTAAAAATACAATAATCTTACGTACAATAAAACTGGTTGTATTCATCTCTGACCTTCGAAGCATAAGCGAAGTCAATCCCATCTGAAGCAGGTGGGAGGTACAAAAAACCACTTTGTACTACCATTTCATGTCTAATCTATATTAATATTATAATACGACTTCTAGCCAAAGCGATGGTCGAATTTCAGACGAGATTTTTTTCAATATTTAATATTTTTTGTTATATATACTATTATATATTAATGTTATAAAACTGAAGAATTTGTTTGGTTGAACACCCTTTTCTTAGAAACGATTTTTTTGTATTGAAAATTTTTCCTGTTTTAAACAGTCCATCTACCAAATAAGTACCTATGAGTATATGTGATGCTCAATAAGAGCGGAATTAACAAAATTGTCGCTAATAAGTGAGAATTGTGTGCTCTCTCGTTTTCCTATTTTTACAAACGGGCGAAGCCGAAGGTGAAAATCTAGTAATACGTATAGTGAAAATCATAAAGTTAATGTGGATACTAACTAATACTAGTCTAGTTTTGTAACTTTGTTATTAAAACAAAACTTTTACAAAACAATGAAATATATACTTTTATATATTGAGAGCAGTCGTGGCGCAGCGGCACAAAGTGTGACCGTAAAACCGACTGGTTGTGGATTCGATCCCCACTCGAGGAGATGAAATATTTATTTAAATTTATATTTCCATTTCTTCGCTCTGGTGTCGAGGCAAAGCGCGGCGTTGAGTTCTGCCACTCAACACGCAATGCCTCCAGAATTCGGCAGAAAGTGGGGAACGGAGTGTCTTAACACTAGGCTCCCTCTGCCTACCCTGCTGTGTGCGGGATACAGCGTGAAGCTGATAACCAAACAAATTAAAATCAAAATATATACATATTTAAATAAATAATCTATACAAATGTTCCATAAAGTATGGTAAGCCATTACCATTTATCCTTCCTTTAGAGGCAAGTAAAGAATATCGCAGTAATCTTCCAAACGCCATTGCACTTGTCATCTTAACTTATAGGTAGCTTCGTGCCGTCATTAAAAACATAAAGCGAATAAAATACAATGTATAACCTAAGCCTGTTGAATACAAATCATATATAATATGCTAAAGTTAATATTAAATATGCTATAGTCGCCCTTAAAACGTTGTTATTAGGGGCTAAATTAGAAATGACGTTTTTCAAGTGCAAACCCGATATAGGTGTCACTGTTGACGAATATGGTAGTCTTGTTTAGAATATGCGCAGTGTAAGTTAGAAGATGAATGTGTTATAATAATTTATTTAGTTATTAGCATTTATATAGATAATAGTAACTAATTTGTCTGTATCCCGCATATAGTAGGGTAGACAGAAGGAAATTGTGAAGGTAGTGTTAAAACACTCCGTTCCCATTAAGAAACTTCCACTTCCCACGTGCCGCCGAATTCTGAAGACATTGTGAATGAAGTGGAGGAATTCATCGCCAAAATGCAAAAATGTTAGTTGAGTTGAGTTAAAAAAATACGCTTTTTTGAAGAGTTACAACACTATTCAGGTACTGCCGCCTTCATCAGAGCTATACTTGTTGCTGCTGATACCTTATTTTTATACTATTACCTAAGTTACTATAATTATACCAATAATTTTCAAGTTTCATGATGAAGATGATGTTGATTATTACAAGTGGGTCAATTTAATTTCAAAATTTGATTATCGACTTTAAAACGTGGTAATTTTAATAAAATCGACTTTAAAAGCTTGCTAATTTTTAAGTATCATTATATATTATTACATTTTATATTATTACATTTTATAAATATCAGAAAAATTAAAACAAATATACAGCGAAAACATAATTACTGTATAAAAACCGTTATAAAGGAGAATAAAACCCACGACTTCTCATATAGAAGTCATAGTGAGTATACTAGTGAGAGTCACTACATAAATCCATTTGTTTATACACTCCGTTGTCCATTTTCCACCAAAGTTTCGAGACATTGCTACTTGAATGGCGGAACTCAACGCCGCCCTTTGTCTTGTTACCAGAGCAAGGAAAGAAAAATATTAAATATTTAATTTCCCCTAATGGGAATCGAACACAAGATCATCGTAATCACACACTGCTACGACGATTTTCTTGAATATTTTACTAAAAAACGCTTCTCGCTTCTATCTTAAGCGACACTAGCCTAAGGACTCTTAGCGTTTGACGTCAAGTTGGTACAGTAACACGGCGAGCTACGAGCACTAGCAGCGCTAATAGATGTATTGAAATACCACAATGCTTTGGATGAACGTTTTGTGGACACTAGAGTTATTTAGATGTGTACCCACCACTCCAGAAATGTTATAAGATATTTTGAGTACAGTTTGGTTTGTTATTTGATTTATGTTTTGTATATGTGTATTGAATTAATTCGATTGCCACTCGAGAATATGAAAAATTCAATATTTTTATTTATTCGCTCTGGTGTTAAAGCGTTGGCTGTTCTGCCTGTTCTCATCACGCAATGCCTCTGGAGTTCGGCGGAAAATGGGGAACGGAGTGTCTTAACACATAGTGCCTGGTGCGGGTTACCAGCGTGAAGTTACTTCTACACATATAATAAACTTTCGTTGTATATTAAAGATATTTTACTCGTATGTATATTGAAGTTAATTTATTGCTGCCACTGCTTGTGAAGCAGAGGAGATGTTCTGTTCTGTTTTTTTCTTAGTTTATGGCGCAGAGTAGAAGTTAGTAACACGATTCAAACGTCAGTTTATTGGTGTCATTTTGACGCAGTACAAATGTGGTTAGCAGGATTTAAATGTAACTCAAGAGAAAATGACATATTTAATTAAATATTTTCTATTTATTCTCAACGTATCGACTCAACCTCAATGCATATTTTTGCTTTAATAACATCACTTTTCTTATCTATATTTTTTTATATATTGATAATTTCTATCTATTAACCATTGCAACATAAAACAGTCATCCCCAGTTATCCAGTCATCCAATGAAAACTATCATTAAAGATTTCTTAGATATCAATTTCAAGCTCCATATCTGCAACTAAAGTACCTATCTATCTATGTAATTCAAAATTATAATCTTTATAATATTTCCCACAAATCACATATAATTTCTATCTGTTTAAACGTATCTATAAATAACATTATTCAATGGCATGATGGTTTCTCAACTATAATATTTCTATACATGATACAGCTCCAGGCTCCACTCGGCATGTCGACTGACGTGCAACGGACCTGACCTCGGGCAACACGTCTATGTGATTAGCGGATCGCGGGTTCAGTCAAACAACGCTGCAAAAGCTAAATAAATTGTCGCCCTCCAGCATTCTTATTTCGTGAGAGTACTTTTCTTATATATTTTTTTTAAAAATAATTTTGTGTGTTAAATTTGATATAATAAATATAACACCATATTTGTTTTGAAATCTTCCAAAATAATATAATAAATTTAACGTTGAATTTGCAACGCTCGTTCATTATGTTCATTTAGAAAGAATTTGACATTATTTATAAGTTGTTAATATTTATTTATTTAAGTAAGCCTTATATTTTTTATACACTTTTTTGTAATTATAAACAGATTGCATTAAATAAAAGAAAAATCGCAGCCTTCTCTTATTTAGAATTAGTTGAGGTCTAATACAAAATTAGTGACTTAATGGCAATCTGACCCCTTATCCTAACTTCTACAGTTTCCTACCTACGATTGTTGTAACAACAATAAACAATCGCGAACTATGTTCCCACGTAATTTTAATTGTATGAAAATCCTTGGTTTTTACGCGCTGAGGCTACCGATAATATCTTGAGATTGCGCACTAACTTTTTGGTAATGACTTTTGTCATCTTTCTAGTTAGTTTATAAGGTGGTTACTGAAATGGACATTCCAAGGAGCAATGATGAATTTTGATGTTATCGTACTGCAGTAATGCAGTTGGGCTGTGTGTGAGTATTGTTATTTCAAATCCCATATAATTTTTTTATGTATTTTCATATTTTCGTCACTCAAAACCCATTCTCTGAAAATTAATGGAGCTATATGTGGGATACAACGTGTAGGTATAGGCAAGAAAATTGGCAGTTAAGCCATCATAAGAAATGATTTCCAAATATAAAACCACCAAAAACACATAGACTACATACATACACATAGAGTACATAGAATCACCAAAACTATTAAAATGTCACGGATGTTCATACACCAATGAGTGAACAATAAATAATACCCAGCTTTCATAATTTATACGGGACCATCCTCTCACCCATACCTTATCGAATAAGAAAATCATGTTGTAATGGAACGAAACACATACATTAAAATATCAGTTGGTATCCAAACATGCTAAAAGCTATTATTTACATCAAAATAAAATTTTAATATTTTTATAGGATTACTCTATAGTTTTTTGTCACATCGCTTTATGCTGTATAAATTACTAACGCCATAATAATACAATATTATGTGAATTTCGATGTAAAACGACGGCGCGCGGCGGCGTGAGAAACATCTTTCAATAATGCATACTCCGTAGATATACCTATTCAGCCATTATTTCTAGAAACAAACACAAAAGTGTCGAACAATATGCTTTCGACAAGTTTTCAAAATTTATCTATACTATTTTATTTTATTAACCTAAGTTGATTAGGTTCTTGAGTTGTCAGGTTCTTTTAATAATAACTCCAATGGTTTTGTATTTGTTTTCTTAGATATATATTGAATTTTGTGGACAATTCAATCTCTGCCTGAGTAAGTATGCGATGATAGTCATTCGTTTAGATGATTTTTTTTAGCTTCACCCTGTCGCCCACATAGAGCAAGGTAGAGTAAGGCGACCTAATTTTAAGACACAGTGGTAGAACTCTTATTATCTTATTAACAGAGCAAAGAAATCAAAACAATTAATTCCCCCGAGTGGAAATAGAACTCCACAATCACATGGTACACTGATGCGCCACGACGGGATCAATAATAAAATAAAAATTAAATAAGTATTATTAATAAAAGTATATTCATAAGATGAAAAAGGATAAGAGATGATTTATTCTTCCGGTTTCTTTATTTACCTTTGAAGATCAGCAAGATAAGTCAAGTTAACATGTGCGATTTATCACATAACATAAGCCTCATAAAACAACATTATGTAAAATTATCTTTTTTTAATCAAGCTATTTATTGCATATTAAAGAAAAAAATATATATATTTCAATTTTTTTGGTCAGCTTTACGCTTTAGCAGGGTAGGTAGAAGAATCTAGTGTTAAGACATTCTGTTCCCAACGCACCGCCCAAATTCCAAGCACTGTGAAATGTGTGACGTAACTCAACGCCGCGCTTTACCTACAAGAGCGGGTAAATGCCAATAATTTACAATATCCCCTCAGTGACGATCGAACCCGCAGTCGTCTGCCAAGACGCCCTTTAAAACATATAGATATATTTATCATATATTCATGTCTTAGTTTATTTTTTAGTTAAAGTATTTAAATGGTAATCCTAAGCGCCACCATAACTCAAACCGTTGAACGTTGTATTGCAAGTATTCGCTCCGAGTGGAACACGAAAACGCTTCCTCACTAGACGCGTAAACCCCGCTCAATGATAGATTACACAGCTTGACTGATGGTCGGAGGCAGGCGTCCTCAAGTAAAAGTTTTATGGGTTTAATTTCATGGAAAAAGAAATGAAAACGTCGTGGCGCAGAGGTGCAAGTTGTAACTATAAATGTGATGGTGGGCTCCATCCCCACTCGGGGAAATGAATTATTATTTATTAATATTATAATTTCTTCACCCTCGTAACAAGGCAGAGCGCAGCGTTGAGTTCCACAACTCAATGCGCAATGGCTCGAAAATTTTGCAAAAAGTGGGAAACGTGCTCTGCCTAGCCTGGTACATGTCGGATACAGCATGAAGCTAAAAAAATAGTTTTATCTTCTTCTTCTTTTGAGTTACTTAATTTAAAGAAAAAAACAAGCAGCAGTTATTCAAGCA
Organism: Heliconius erato x Heliconius himera; assembly: GCA_013421005.1. Lineage (NCBI taxonomy): Eukaryota > Metazoa > Arthropoda > Insecta > Lepidoptera > Nymphalidae > Heliconius > Heliconius erato x Heliconius himera. Next base: position 66,283 of record JAATLQ010038596.1, read on the forward strand.
GTATTTCATTGAAGTTCAATTTGACTTTCAAGATACTATACCGATATTATTTCATCGTAATTTTGAGAAAAAACGTACAACTTACTCGGTACCGCTAGCAAGACTATTGATTTTCGTAGGAATTTTGAGAAATCCTCTTCTTGCTCCCCTACACTCCTCAAACATACCAAAGCCAAATTTTTGCGTTATACGCTGCGTGATTTCAGCTGTGCGTTGTCTGACAGTCACTTAGTAACATAAGACATTTATATACATACATACATACACGTACAGATAAAAGAATTTATAAATAATTACGGCCCGCAGCTTGATACCCCCATACAGTTAAGTACAGCAAACTGAGATAGAGGGCACATCACAGGATATAATAGATGCGTGTAATTAGTAATGTATGGATGAACGATACGTCCCTTCATTAGTGCTTCGGTCTCAGTTACGGTACCGGTGCTGCTACCGATACTAATACTGTGCTATTACTATTAATAATTCATTGTTTTGTATGGCTGGTGGTACTATTAATAATAATTTATTGTTTTGTACTTGGATAAATATTTTTTTAATATAAATATAAGTTTCTTATTTATGAAATGTAAAAAAATAAACAATAGATTTTAAGGTTAAGTTCACCAAAATATAATAGTGGCAATGGCATAATATGCAGCAACCGCACAAACGCACAATCAAACATACTGACGCAGACTTGCTCTCTTCATCATTATATAGGTGCGCCTAATAATAATTCAATGCCTCCAGAATTCGGTGGAAAATGGGGAACGGAGTGTCTTAACACTAGGTTCCCTCTGCCTACCGTGCAGTGTGCGGAATACAGCGGGAAGCTGACTTTGAATATTTTTATATCTTTGATTCTGTACGCAATCTTTAAAATTCCAACAAAAGACTTAAAAAAATATAAAAAAGAACTATTAAACAAAGAAACCTCGTCTCAAAATTTTTCGTTTATATTATTTCTCTGTTGATATATTATATTCTCTATATTTATATTTGTATTCTCCTAACCTTACCTACAAAATGACTTAAGTTAATATCAAATTATATTGTATATAACTTTTGTTTTCGATGTTACATTACTGGGAGAGGCCAAGGCTATTGTTTTATGTCGTCCATAATGAGGAAGGTCGATCAGAACAATTGAATTCTAGTCATTGGCATTCATGTTTTTTTTATGAATGGTCTGAGTACTTTAACATAGTAACAACTAAGATAAGGATATATAAGGATATATGCGGCGTTGAGTTCCGCCACTCAACACGCAATACCTCCAGAACTCGACGGAAAGTGGAGAACGGAGTGTGTTAACACTAGGTGCTCTCTGCCTACCCTGCTGTGTGCGAGATACAGCGTGAAGCTGTTTTTTTATTTATAAAGAAATATCATAGAGCTGAAAAAAAAGTAGTATATTTAAAAAGAAAACTGAAGTGTTCATTATAAATACTCGTATCCTTAGAACTTTTATTGGATATTATAGTATAGAGCCACAATATCATAAGACACATAAAATAATGAAACCTGATTCGATATAATTTGACTATCAAATATATAATAAATATATAGAAAGACAATTTACATTAGCTCTTAAGTTGTAAAGTTTACAGATAATATAACGTAAATAACTTAAAATAGTTGATGCCTACATTTAATACTGTAATACTAATAAAACTTACATGCATTTAAGTATATGTAAATAAATATACAATTTAATCTACTAAAGCGAATAGAGTGCAACAGAGCAAGCGTGCCACAAGTTGTAGGTTTGAATTCTACTCGAGGCAATGAAATATTCAATATTATAATTTCCTAGCTCTGGTGAAGAACAAAGCGCACCGTTAAGCTCCGCCACTCAACACACAATGCCTTCGGAATTCGGCGGAAAGTGGAGAACGGAAGTGTCTTAATGAGAACAGAGTGTCGTAACACTAGGTTCCCTGGTTTCTTTTATAAAGTCTGCTCCGGGTGCAGCCTGAAGCTAAAAAAATATACTGGTAATAAGAAGTAAATTTTTTCTTTAGTTTAATAGAGCTTGGATCGTGGAAAATAGTTTTATAAAGAAATTTTTATTTTTATTGTTGTAAAGCAGAGGTATCTTTTTCTAGCTATAATTAAAACATAATCCAAAAAAAAGCACAATCTAAAATCCTCACATCATTTATATTTTTGTTAAGGATTTTTTCACGCAACACGTTTACGTTTACGTTACTTCTTTAATTGAAAAAAAAAATAAAAAAAATACTTGATTCTTTATCTTATTCCTCGAGAAATGTAAAATATAAAAAAATAAATAAAACATATTCAATAATAAAAAAAATAACCGTCACAGAAAAAAAACGTGAAACTTCCATTTGATCCCCTGTTCTACGACAATCTATAGTTGAACCATAGAACATACCGGAAGTATACCAGCATATTATTATAAAACAATGTATTTCATAGTCCTGTAAAACATCTGAAACATAGCCCCGCTAGTACCGGCTCGTTTTATAGACCTATGAAATATAGCTATGAGATTGGTTTAGTAAAATATCGCTTATATTATTATGATAGAGTACCTGATCGGAACAAGTCCTTTTTTCCTTATTAATCGCTCTAGATAGAAGTATAAAATGTGTATTTATAAATATTTTTAGGAAACGTTTTAAATTAGGTCGTCATTGGCACAACGTGTAAGTGTAAACACGACGGTTGTGGGTTCGATACCCAGTCAGAGGATATTCTGTGGGAGGAGCAAATCTTCCCTCTAGTAACAAGTCCAAAGCATGTCATAGAGAAAATTGGGTGGAAATCGCGAAACAGAGTGTCTTGACACTGAGTTTGTTCTGCCAGACCTGCTATATAGGTAACGTATACCGTAATTATATTAATTATATTTTTTATTCTTATTGTCATTAAATCCTTAATATGTAGAGCTTTTATTCTTGCTTAACTACTACTATAGAAGTGTACAACATGTTTGAGGAGACAAATTTAAGTTGAAAAAAAAAATTTACCATTCGTACTGCATATTTACCTAAAAACGGTGTTTTTATACTTCACCTATGGAATGAAAAAGAATAATATTACGCAATTTCTCACATATCTTGACTAGTTGCAGATATATAGGAACTAATTTAACAAGAATTTTTCCTCAACATTAGCTTTAATTTAAAAGGTATTTAACTCATTTAGCGGTAAACATCAAATATTTTATAAGTCCACGTCCAATGTCCGTCCATATGGTGTGTGTTTATGTACATATATCTTTTACTTATTTACAAAACGTATAAAATTTTTTGAACGTAGCAGTATTCGAGCTTGCGCCTCCTGGTCGGTGACCAGGCACTCTGACCACTGAGAAATACGTTCAACGTTCAACGAATAATTTTAAAACCAACATCTTTATATTGAAAAGTAAATAAAATTTTTAATTTTATTCTTGAAAATAGTATAACTTTTTTATGTTAATGTTGCCGTTTCCCAGATTAGCGCGAACGAACGCAAATATAAACAGACAAAAATTTCATTGTTTTTCGTTTCATAACATTATTAAATGCCGCTGGTAATATTTTTCTTTTATATCTTCTATGCACAAACACCTATACGTTACAATATTATAATAAGCATAGATTTATAACAATTTAATTCAAAATATAACAATTTAATACTAACGGTAAGCATCACAAAAGTTCTCTCAAAAAGGCGTTCTATAGTTCAAAGGCCCAGTAATTGGCCATTATCGTGCCACTTTAGGGCGAAGTATCCAAGTCTAATTAGAGTTAATTTTCACATACATATTTTATATACTCACGTAAATTATTCGAATGAAAACAAGCAACAAACAACATCTGAACTTCCTTATTTGATAGCAATAACTCGTAACATCAGTTTATTAGCTTTCAGACTTTATCGTACATCATCGAGACCGGCACTTAAGTTTATATATGCTATAAATATGATATAAATATGAACTTGCGACCTACGTCATAGTATAATGGCACCCAAACTACCTATATAAACCAGAATGGACGAGTAAAGTGTTATTATACACTTATGTATAAAGATATAAGAAAAATACTTTTTTAGAAAAATTATAAAAAAATGAATGTAGCGGGATTATAATCCACGCCTCATGGGTTATCATCCAAACGCTTTTACCACTAAGCCATACATTTTAATCAAGCTACGTCATAAATGATGTTACAATTTATTTATGGTGTTATCATTTTTATAGGAATTTATTAGTTTTCCTGTAAAAATGATAACAGCATAACCCTCTGCCTACTCGGCGCCTTTCGGGATGCAAAATGAAGCTAAAAAATCGTATACTTTTATAAAGCTATGTTCAAAGTAGATATATAAAGACAGATATAATCTAAATTATACCAATATTTGTCAAAAATAACTTTCTAGAATCGAACCCATGATTATATAGTCGATAACATTCACTAACAACTAAACCTATTAAGTCTACAAACACGTCATAAATCTTCATTGTTTATATGACCAAAAAAAGAGCTCGATTACAAGAGTGTTTTTATAGCACGCCATTAATACAAACACCTGGACTAGAAGGTCAATAGTCAAAATAATTTAAAATAAAAAAGTTGCTTCGTCAAATGTTTGTTATAATTTTGCGGTAATTGTTCATGATATGACAATGTCGTGGTACAGTGCGACGGCTAACTATAGAAACAATGGTTGTAGATTCAATCCTATCTTGGGGTAGTTGCTAAATTTTATTATTTTTATTTTCGCACTTTACAACGTTGTTGTGCCCAATATGTTTTGAATAAAACGAACATTTCGTCAAATATAATGTCATTTGTTATATATAACTTATGATAAAGGTTTTTTCTATAAAGGTTAATTATTTCTTTTTCTATATGGAATTTCAAAGTTACTTGTACTTCATTGTGTTCTATATTAAATTCGATTTGGTACAGAAGACACTCCTTTCCCTATTTTTCCCCAAATTTTCGTGACAGGAATAAAAATAATCTCTTTCGTGTGGGAATCAAACTAAATTGTTTACTGTCACACACATTGCCGCTGAGTAACGAAGGCCTCGTATCGCGAGCCCTTCGTTGATCGCGAGGTCATATAATAAACAATATAAAATTTCATCTTAACATTGCACTCATACCTCAAGAGCTGTAGTAAAATAACGGAACTATACTACATCAACTATAGTAACATAACTATAGCTCTCATACTATAACTATTGAAGTTGTAGATAACATCTATAATTTCAATTGATGCACACCGTGTCGTAACAATTGCATGATCTCTGATCTAAAGTCCCACGTTCTAACCCAATTTTAGGGTTTTTGCTATTTACAAATCTAGTCAAGTTACTTGTATAATATTATGTAAGCAGTTCTTCATAGTGTTGCGCGAAATAAAAGTTAATGGGCCATGAGAGTATTGTCTTCAATCGTTGTAATTACTGTAGCACAAAGGAGAGTGGCTGAACTTTATCTAAATTGGACTTAAGTTGAATTAAAATAAATTGAGCTTGCTGGTTGTTCATTTCATGTTTTTTTTTGTGTAAAAATAATGTTATTTCGAACAGGCAACGAAGTAATATTTGAAATTGTATGTAATATGAAAAAAAAAATGCTTTACAGGCTTTTTAAATTTTATTTATTTACAGTTGTCGATTCATTACATTTCATTTTATAATTTCTTCACATAACGCTTCACCTGTGTAGTCAAAGGGTAGCAAATAGATATTCTACATTATTCTCGAAGAAGCTTTCTAGACCTCCTGTTTTTGCAACATTTTTCATTGTTAGGTACTCCTATATTTTAGCCTTTAATCTTTCCCGACGAATGAATTTGCAAAACAAAAAAAATCTTCCAAATCGAATGAGAAGTTCCTTAGATTAAAGCGTACAACCAAACAAACTTTAATACTCTATAACATTAGCATACATTAAAAACAAGGATATTACAAGCGTTGCATGATATGTGACTATTAAGAAACCAAGTATCTCGATCATACAATGAAAAATAGACATTACGAAAATAAAAAAACTACCGACAGTAGCCTTATTCAAGGAACCATTTATTCTATTCTATACAATGCTTACATCAACAATATTGTTAGGTAACCGATACACGATAAACAATTATCTAACGTCGCGTGGGCGCACTTTATGCGTTGGGATTGTAATAAATTTGTTATTTTCTATGTATATATTTAGTGGGGTAGCCGAAACTTGATGTAAATTTACTATATACCTATCCAAATTGATGGATAGATTGTGGTGTATTTTATATTAAATCCGAAAAGCTTAGTCCGAGAAGTATCTGTTCTTATTCGATCGTAAATAATAGGTGCAGGTAGGTACTTTGGGAGGCCAGTCGTCGCGCAGGGGCACAAAGTTTGATTGTAAAATCGACTGGTTGTGGGTTCGTTCCCCACTCGAGGAATTGAAATATTTATTTATATTTATATTTTCATTTCTTCACTCTGGTGTCCAGTCAAAGTGCGGCATTGAGTTCCGCCACTCAACACGCAATGCTTCCAAAACTCAGTGTAAAGCGGGAAACGGAGTGTCTTAACACTAGGTGCGGGTTACAGTGTGAAGCTGATAAAAAAAGTAAGTTAGTACCATCGTGCGTGGGAAAGTATCCTAACACCATACATTGTTTTTGACTATCCTGCTGTTTGCGGGATACAGCGTGAAGCTATTAAAGCAAATAAATATTATTAAAACGGCAGCAATGTATGTATTTGTCGACATAAATCGTAGAACAATATGCCGGTCCCCATATTACGCAACGAGAGGCGACGACGGATGAAAGTGTTTATTCTTCTCTCACATTACCTTGTATGTGTATTTATTTTTCTCTTTAGAACTAACCTTCCATATAAGGGCTTTGCACCTGCGTTTAGCGATTTAAAAAATTTGAAGATTTCATTTCAACATGTCTTTGTACGGTTAGAAAATTTAAAATATTTTTTTTGTATAATAGTATATTTTTGTAACCAAAATTTAGTTTATTAAGTGAGGCGTTAAATTCCGACACTATACGCGCAATTTCTCTGATGGATGGTAAGCAGAGTGTCTTAACACTTAGTCATCTCTGTTGACTCTACTAATATGCAGTTCCTTATATATTTCAATAACGATATCACCATCTGTCTCCATAGACGTGCTTCTTTCTTACTGTAAAATTATAAGCCATAATTTTACATATACTTATTATTGTTAATTAGTTTAACTGAATTGTTTTATTTTAAAAAGCTTTATAAAATCTACGTGGTGGTAGGTTCGATACCCACACAAAGAAATGTTTTTTTTTAATTTATATTCGCTCTGATGTCGGGGCAAAACGCGGCGTTGAGTTTCGCCACTCAACATGCAAGACCTCCAGAATTTATCGGAAAGTAGAGAACAGAGTGTTAAGACACTAGATTCGCTCTGACTACCCTGTTGTGTGCGGGATACAGTGTGAAGCTGATTTGATTTGATTTTGTTATTAAATACTTTAATTATTTAATTTAATATCTAAATTAAATATACAAACATTTATAATAAAATTTGAATATTAATATTCTAAGCGTATTAAGAATTACTTTTAAAGTTTTGAACAAAAATAATACACGATCAACGTATCCAAGATAACAAACAGTCTTTCCCTATGGAAATCCCCTCAATTGGCCATCCCGTTACAGACAGGCAAAAACTTAAACTGGTTACATCTAATCATATCGCAGAAACAATTTACATTGATAGGTAGTGAAGAACCAAAAATGATTTTGAGATACGTCTTATAGTATACTTAACTTTAATATTCTATATAACAACTAAGGCAGTGTCTATACCGTATATAATGATATTATAAGAGTTTGTTTTGCTAAACGCGCTGATCTCAGGAAGTACTAGTTCTAATTTGAAAATTATATTTTTATATAATTTTCCAATTCGAACAAGTACTTCCTAAGGCTGTGTATAGTCATATTACATCATGTTAATTAATGTAAGCCACTGTACCTGCGGTCAGAGTCACTTCGGGCACTTGGAATGTGACATGTGTCATACACAGCTCTTACTAACTTCCACTTGACTACGCGGAAGAAGCCGCATATAAAAACTAGTGTAATATAAATTTCATTAGGCATTTTATAGTGTTGATGGTGAATAATAAAAGTCTACTCACGTTTAGCACTGAGTTTAATCAACACCACTTTAAATGTACATACAGTAATTGCACAAATGGTAAAATCACAATTAAACGGTACAGTATATAAGAAAGTCAACCACAAACATATATATATAACAGAACACGAATAAATACAAATTTGGAATAAATACTAGATAAAACAAAGGAACGTATGGAAAGCGCATCGAGTGGCAAGCAACGACTGTGATAATTAGATATGCTGTCGACAAGGGGGTAGGCGTAAATATTACGGCACCTTACAACTGAATATAAATAAGCTGAATACGAATACTTACTACAAAATATATAAATGTATGTATATAAATGATAAATAAATAAATTACAATATTGAAATACATAAATGACAGATATTAAATAAACTATAAATATAAATAATAATTCCCTACAGTGGGTTAAAAAAATCTATTCTATTTTAAAATATAATTAAAAATATATGTTTTTTTATATTTTTTTAATATTGTATGTAGATATCTAAAACTCCTGAAATTGACTATTAGTCTGTTTCTTAACTTCTTGTAAAGGATCAATTGATAAAAGAATATTTTGCCACTACTATACTTAAAATATGCTACTTTTGGTATAAATATTTTTTATTCTCCATACGACAGATATGATTATAATATATGCTACAATGAGGCCAGTCGTTCGTAGTCGTCGTCGTCGTATCATTTCTTCTCTCTGGTGTCGAGACAAAGCGCAGTGTTGAGTTCCGCCATTCAACACGCAATGCCTACAGAATGCGGCGGAAAACGGATTGTCTTAACACTAGGTTCCCTCTGCCTACCCTGCTGTGTGCGAGATACAGCGTGAAGCTGTTTTAATTTAGATTTTTGTATAAATACCGCTATTTTCGTTTTCAACAGTCATTGTTGTTATATTTACTAGCTATTTTGTAGGTTAGGTAAATCAATACTGCTAGATGTAACACAAAGCGTGACTTAGCGTTTACCTGCGATTAACTCAGAACAGAACGTATTTATGCGAAATGTTATAAATTATGAATATAATATGTTTCTTTTCAAATATCACATTTGATAATTGTTGCTTCAAATTTCACAGAGAATAATAACGATAAATAATAATAATAATATATTATGATAAATTAAGAAAGAATTTATATAAATAAATGAAATTAAATAAACATAAAAAGAGAAGAGAAGGCCTGCGTTGTGCAGCCGCACAGTCTGACTGCAAATGCGATAGTTGTGAGTTCGTTTCCTCCTCGAGGGAATGAAATATTTAACATTTTCATGTAATTGCAGTGTAATTCAATTAAGTGACAAAGCACGGCGTTAAGCTCCTCCACTTAATAAAAAACAATAGATTAATTTAGAACACTATAAGGTAGATACGGCTTAGATTGTTTGCATAACTGCCTCCAACTATGTATATACGAGAACTAATGATCGTACCGGCTTAGCCTTGATACACTAACAAAATTGTAACTGGGGCGCGCTCCGATCTAAACCACTGTAGAAATGTTTATGATTTACGACGTATTATATATCTATTAGTGTTTTTTTTTGTTCGTGTGGCATATAATCTTCATGCTTTATACATTTTTTTTCTTATTTCGTTCATTAACTAATGTTCATAGAAAAAAAATATATAAAAGAAATACCTGATGTTAAGACCCCAGTTAGTTTCTTGGTTCTATTAATCCTGATCTTTCTCTACAACGGTTTTTAATGATGAAATTGAAAAGATATTTTTATCTCATTTTAATTCAATTTTTATCATCATATTATTTTATTTTATTGCTCACGCTGTATACTGCATGTAACCTAGGTTTGAGACACTCCGTTCCACACCTCCTGTCTTCATTTTGTCTTCTAACCAGTAGGAATCGAACTCAAAACCAGTTAGTTATGTTTACCATCAGAGACAGTGCCGATGCCCCACAACATCATCATATTTCTTAATTTTAAGTCCTAAAAAAATTATATTCATCATACAAAAAAGAACTTGCTCCTATTAAATAGTATTTGTTCCAAACGTCTTATAACAATGAAATGAGGAGATTTTTATCGCTTCATTTCAAACAATTAAAAATACCATAACCTCGTTTCTCAGCACACACCATACCTAAACATCAAAAATACTTAAAAGCAGATCCATCACTTTATTTCGCATTATCATCCGAAATCCGTATTACGGTACGAGTAGCTGTTTAAAACAGATACTGTTATGAGTCGATTATCCACTTCCTGTAAAATACTACGGAAGTGGAAACTAGTTTGAATCTTTCACCTTGATTGCATTCATTAACTTACGCACTATGATTTTGTAATATAGTTAACTATTTATAAAGTTGACATATATTTCTCACTCTACTAGTGCCGTATAGATATTGTTACGGATTTAAATTGTTTTTTTTTTACTTTATATCTATGTAAAATGTAAGTGTCCGTTTGTCGAAGTGGTTTGTGGCTCCCGTTAGTTCTTCCTGTTTATCAAAAGTTTTGAATTAGATTTTTTTATTTGAATTCGTTATATAATAAAAAAAAGTCTAACTACAAAATTTATTTATCTGGAAACCTTTCCAAAAGGCAAATCATTAATTCAACTTGCAAATAAGGCATCGTCCCGGAAACGCTAGATCTTAGTCGCCACGCCGTTTTAGGTACCCTATGGATGGTCTGAGATGCATTATCTAACCTATCCGTGCCAAGGTACCGTTTTTTTTCACTCCAGCATCCAATTGCTAGCACCAATTTATTTGCTTAACCATTCATTCGGTTCGTTGAACTATGAAACTTTGACTGCAAAATGCTATTCAAAATTAGACCTTGGTTCGTTTAAAATAAGGCCAAGTACGTCAAATAGGCTATATTTGCTATTACAAACAAACAAACTTAATTTTGTAGCTCCTTTACGATCATACCCAATATATTTTGATCTTTATCGTTTTGGAATAGAGTCTAATTTTACATATGAAATTAGAACTATAAACGCAAATAGTTAGTAAAATTTTCTTTCAACGTACGTGACGTTACGCTGAGTAACTTCTTACATGGCTTCATTCACAAAAAGTCTATTTGATTTGACACTACGGCCTTTTAGTTGAGTAAAGAGGTGTTAGAGGTCTGTGTTACTATTTTAATTTTGTTAGTGTTTTTTCGTGGTGTTTTTAAGTAAATATATGGTATCCAAATCCATTAGGGAATGCGATTTTTTAGCTTCACATCAGGTTACGCAAAAGGAACCTAGGTTTAAGACACTCCTTTTCCCACTTTACTTTGCATCGTTATAAAAGCGAAGAGATGATAATATTAATTATTTTATTTCCTGCAGTAGGAATCGAACCCATAACCTGTCGCCTTTAGTCGCACGCTTTTCCGCTACTCCACGACTGGTTCCATCATGTTCCAAGTTAATAGTAATATAATCTTGTACATATCTAGTTATGCAATTTGTTTATATTTTTTAAACTCTTAACGCCAATAAAGCATAATTTGATATGTTAATGTCATTATACAAAAGAAATGCAAATATTATGTTGATCTATACAATTGTAAATATTTTTTTTTATGATTTTAGTTGATTGTTGTTGTACTCGTACCCCCCCGTAATAAGTAGGATTTATTACGGGGTTGACCGAAAACTGTGTTTATAAGTTTTCCGCCTTCCGCCAGAATTGGAGACATTACGTGTTGAATGGCCGAACTTTTACTTCGCAATTTTTGTGACCAGAACGGGAAACTGAAAATAATTAATTTTTCCAAATACTCGGATCGAACCCACGACCATCGTGCAGATAGTAGACAGACAGATGCTGATTTATTATGTCAAGTTGACCTAATGTTTTATCATCTTAAATAAATGTATCGAGGCTATTGTGGTAGTCCTACTAGAGTGTGGCTGTAAAATGCGATAATTGAAAATTATTGTTTCGAAATCATTTTCATTTCCTCGCTTTGGGAGACAAAGCTCGACGTTGAGTTCCGCCACTCAACACGCAATATCTCCGTCGAAATTGGGCAACGGAGTGCCTTAACACTAGGTATGCGGGAAAATGAAGCTGCTCTAATAAATATAAATACCTATTTACCAATAAGTACTTGATTCGTTATGTTCTTCGTGATGTTGACTGAAACGTTAGACACGATCACGTTACACCATAAAATAACCTTGTACGCACGTTCAAATTTTTTATTCCTCTATGAAATTCTGTTTCATCAAATAACATTTTTAGAGAATTAAATGCTTGTTTAGTTAGATAAATAAATAGTTTACAAGTACCTACATTATTTTTTTTTAACATTTTAGACAATTTTTTTAAATTTTAATAAATGTTAAGAGAGACCATAACTTAGAATTTTGCTTTGTCGGCCTTTTTGAAGTAAGTAAAGTAAATCTATTGATGAATCACTCAATGCGTTAATTCTCATTTATAATATACATTGTGTATGTAGCGATAACTTTTTTTAGAATTGGCTTAACCAATTCTAAAAAAAGTTATCTATAAAAGTTATCTAATTTAATTATAATTTAAACATTCCATATTATATAGGCCATCGCGGCGGAGTGGGACAACCACTGAATTATAAAAGCGGTGATTGTAGGTTTGAACACCGCGATTTATTTTCATTCCCTCACTTTGGTAAGACAAACTGTGCCATGGATTTGTCCTCTCCAGAAATGCGTTGATACCCATATCTCAAAAACATTGATCCAATTTTGATGAAACGTTGAATTTTTCTTAATTTGAAATATGTGTGACAAAAGATCTTCTTGATATGACACTTTATGAATGAACATAGAAATATACATTACAGAAAGACATTTAGAAATATACATTTACAAAATTTGGCACTCATGCTTGGAAGACTATGTAAGAGTATACTTGTTATATACTTAAGGCGAGATATAGTAGACTTCCAAATATATCTCGCCTTTTTTAATTATTATTATCAGCTTCACGCTATATCCCGCACACAGCAGTAGGCAGAGGGAATCTAGTGTTAAGACACTCCGTTCCCCACTTTCTGCCGGATTCTGGAGGCATTGCGTGTTGAGTGGCAGAACTCAACGCCGCGCTTAACCTCGACACCAGAGCGAGGAAATGGAAATATAAATTTAAGTAAATATTTCATCTCCTCGAGTGGGGATCGAACCCACAACCAGTCGGTTTTACAGTCACACTTTGTGCCGCTGCGCCACGACTGGCCTCAATTCTATTTTTTAAGTCTTTTAATAAACAACTACCTACATGAACATTATACATATATGATAAAACCTATTTCATAACATAATATAATTATTCAATACACATTATACATCCATGTAACAGACACGTACTATTAAACCAGTGCAGTGTCTTCTCAATAAAAACTTCAATAAAAACACGACGTTACTGCGCTCTGGCGCATAAAAATAGTTCAAATTACATAATTACTCGTCGAGTGCCTCCATTTTTAATTATTAATGTGTAAATGGTAATTCGTAATTAAGGTTGAATTTACTATGGAGTTTATAAAAATGTATTATGATTAATTTTCGTTTGGTTAAGCACCTAGTTGTGGACATTCAGCAGGTATGTACTTCACAACAATATGCAAAGAAATATAAAAATATAATATACCTACAATTTTAACTTGAATTCTATTAAAAAAAACTGTGTTTTTGATCATTGTTTTCTTGTAACTCTGCTTGGAAATAATATGATGAAATAATATAAAACAATAATTTTTTAATAAGCTTAATAACGAACGTTTCCAAAAAAAATGCAGATAAAAATATCTTTCCTAACTATGCAATAATTTAAAAATATATTTTTTATTTAGGAAAAATTTATCGAGGCCGGTCGTGGCGCAGCGGCACGAAGTGTGACTGCAAAACCGACTGGTTGTGGGTTCGATCCCCACTCGAGGAGATGAAATATTTACTTAAATTTATATTTCCATTTCTTCGCTCTGGTGTCGAGGTGAAGCGCGGCGTTGAGTTCTGCCACTCAACACGTAATGCCTCCAGAATCCGGCAGAAAGTGGGGAACGGTGTGTCTTAACACTAGGTTCCCTCTGCCTACCCTGCTGTGTGCGGGATACAGCGTGAAGCTAATTTATTTTTTTATTTATCTGGTCAAAATTATTTTTAGTACATATTGCTACACTTAGAAACTAACACATTATTATAATGTGCCCACAACACGCAAAACCTCTTATTTTCAATCTAATAACTAGTACATTATATAAAATTCTTGATCTGTATATCATATAATAAGTTCAATTAATATTGCATTTTTACTGCAAATTTACATTTTGATATGATTCCGGAAACCGGTTAATAATTGAGTCGTTCTAAGATTTAAATAGATAATTAAAATCAAAAGTGTTACTTGTCGCCCTTGACGGCTTACTCAGATGGTTCTAATTTAGACAAAGTGGTTAGACATTTTAAAATGTAGTTTTATGTGTATCTACATATACATATTTAGAAAACACTATATAAGGGACAAAACGAGAGTGATTGCCCACTCACTTTTAATCATGTTATACATATATATTACAATCAAAAAGTATTAAATTTAATAATGTAATCATTAAATTTATTACTTCCAATTTCCAGACAATGTATGTAGAATGACGGAATTCAAAGCTTCGATTACCATATTAGATCAGGAGAAACATTAACCTACTAACCTAAGCGTAAGGAGAAATAAAAATATAAAACATTATACATATACCTACACGAATTTATATTATTTATAGAAAAATTCTTTAGCGTGGTTTAAGTTCTGGACATATTTCATCAAAATCAGCTTTCTCGTGTACCTGCACTGTTAAAATAAACGTAATTTAAAGTCATTTAACTCATAATAACGGCTTTATCGGCTCTTCGTCATAAAATCGTTGCTCGCTTTGTTCACTTATAGCTTTTTTTACAGCTAAGTACCTACCTTCAAATAAATATTAAAATTTATTATTATTGTAATGTACTACTTCCATTAAAAAAATATCCCCTGAGTTAGAATTCAGTCAAAAATATTCGAGAATATGCACGGCGTTAAGTTCCGCCACACATCACGCAATGTCGATGTTTATGTCAAGTCGAAGAGATGAAATATTTATATAAATTTATATTTCAATTTATTCGTTTTGATGTCGAGGCAAAGCGCGGCTTTAAGTTCCGCCAGTCAACACTCAATGCCTTCAGAATTCGGCCTGCTGTGTGCACGATACAGCGTGAACCTGAAGTGCGGAACGGTGTCTTAACATTAGGTTACCACTGGCTACCCCGCTATATACGGGATACAGCGTGAAGCACAAAAAAGGATCTATTGTATTTAAGCTATAAAAAAATATTACACAGTTAAAGATAGCAAAGCAAATAAGGCATTGATAGAATTACTCAATAGATTTAAAGCGTCAACTGTGTTTTAACACCTGGCCATTGAAGTAATGTAGCAGATGCCGAATTGTCATTGATATATTAGAGGAAAATAGTCTTTATGTCTGCGCAATACAACATAGAATTCTACTTCTTTATGGCTACAGCTGATTTTTATACTTCAAATATTTAGAATCGGTGTCAATTATTATTTATTACAATTTATCTATTTACTCTACTGTCAATCATCGACCACGTGGTTGGTCTACAGTCTACACAACAGTATACCCGTACACAAATATAGCTCGAATAAAATAAATAGTCAAATGTTGCCATTTTATTTATTGATTTTAATGATAATATTTTAATACAAGTTGCGATGAAATAAAAGAAAAGTTCGTTCGGTAAGGCATAGGAATTAATTATTTAGTTTCTGGTAAATACGTATAGTATTTATAAACTAAACATAAGTAAAGGGGTGTATGGAAGGACTTTCCATAGAAATTCGATTCCGAACCATAACATCCAAGAGTAAAAAGGTGAGAGTGCTATAAGAAAAAAACTAAAGCAGATGTTTCGCACGTGCCATATATTCAAAAGCTCAGTGAATTATTGAACACAAGGCGTCCAATTTTTGCTCTGGAGTAAACTTTACAAGCGAAGAGTATCCCTACGTAACAGCTGTCCTTTTTGCTTCATGGAGCTTTAGCAATCCAATTTGCGGATTCAGCAGAGAAAAATGAAATCGAAACATTTTATTAAGATACACTGTTCCCGTTAAGACACTTCCGTTCCCCATTTTCCGTTGAAGTGCTTGTTGAGTGGCGAAACTTAACGCCACAACCATGATGTGATTTCATATTTTATTATATATTGTATGAATGAAAATATAGCCTAAAAATAATCGTACAGTTGCTTTGAATACTGCGGTAACAAACTCGCGGCTTGCATTTACTGTTAACATTCGTTCTGATTAATTTGGAAATGTTCATATCTAGATACCCTGTAGTGCAGTGGAGTAAGGCTCTAACAATAAATAGTATGCGGAGGTTATCACTTCAAGTATCAATTATATTATGCTTCTACTTGTCTATTAAATTTCTTTTCATAGATTTTTTTAAAAGTACACTAAAAAGAAAATAGTTTTTACTAAAGAGTTCAGAACATTCATTCAAAACAGTCAGTATTTTCAAAAGAAAACTTGCAGAGACTTCACTAAAAAAAAAGGTTCTACGTAACGATTCTATAATATAGTACACATTTTAATTTTCTTTACAAAATTAAATTCTTGTGGCTCCCAATTATAAGTAAATAGTGTAATTAAGTGAAGGTGTTCACTTGCGTTATATTTTATAAGACAATGTGCGATTTATAACAGATTCTCAATGGCTTGAGTAATCAAAGTGAGGACCATCGCTGGAAGATTGATAATTCTTATTTTACTCTATATCTAATGCACTTGATAATAGTGTGTTCTAATTTTTCGCTATGACACTTATATAATTAAAAATGAACGTGTAATATAGAAAATATAAAAATATCGCGGATCGGGTTTTCTCTTAGTATATACCACAAAATGCTATTTATATACAATATTTTACTTTAGGAATTTAGTTCTGTTCAAATATGTTCGTGTAAATATTGTTTTTTTTTTTTTAATTTTCGAGGATTTTTTTTTTGTAAGTTAAGTTTCTCGGATTGGCACTAGACTATTCTGGGGTGGGCACGGCCCATCTGGTTCCCCCTTTCCTACGCCCATAGGTGTGGGTTCGATCTATAGTTTATTATTGAATTATGGTTTTCATTTTTACTTTTAACTTGGGTGGTTGTTAGTTGTTTCATTTCGCCGCTCTTATAGGCAAAATGTGGCGTTAAGTTCCGCCACTCATATACAGTCACGAATTTGGGTAGAACGCGAAAAGCATAATTTCCCAAGACTTCTTCTGGTTCTGTCTTCCCACGTTTTGTCTCGCATATAACAAATATACGGGATAAAGCGTTTAACGTGAAGTGAAAAAAAGATACATAAAACAGTTCACCTGATAATGAACCCATATTAAAGGGGTTTCCTTGATAGCGACCATTAAACCTAACAAGTTCCTTTAATCTGGTTATTAAGAAGTAACGATGTAAGTCAAATTTTACCGTTATATGTAGTTCTCTACAGTTATTTAATTGCACATCCTGAACGGGTCAGCGACAGCCGTGGGAAGTTTGTGTAAGCACATTGCTCAAAGATTGTAACATTTTTTTTTTAAGAAATTCTTTAATATTCCATAATATATGTGTAGTAGTCGCAGTGGCGTAATAGAGCTAGATGTTCTTATTGCAGAGGTCGCCTGTTCCGATTCCTGCTTGTGTAAATTATTATCATCATGTAACATAACAATGTTGTCATGTGATTTTGTAGTTTTTAAAGTGTTGCTTGATTTTGTGTCTTTTTTTAGCTTCAAGCTTGTCCTGCATATAGGAGGTTAGGTAGTGGGAACCTGGGTACCTAATGTTAAGATACTTCCAGTCCCCAATTGTGAGGACTGGAGCTGTAGTGTTCCATGGCATGGCGTTGCATGTTGAGTAGTAGTGGTTTTGGTGAAAAAAAAGAGTAGAGAGTAAAAATGAGTTACCTAAAATTTTAATAACGTCTGTTGTTACTAAAAACTTACATCAACAAGCTTATTCCAAGGTTTTATTTTTCAAGATTATATTTTACTGTTTTCTTAATTAAGTCCCAAAGCATGATACAGGAAATGCATTCAGCTGGATGATCACCTAAACATTTTATGACTTTTATTCACGCGTCCATTGATCGGACTCATACTTAAAAATCTCAAAATACTTTGAAAATATATATATTTATTATAATTTTTATATATCTTTAGGTATTTATATATGGGCTCGATTCCTACTTTGGGAAATGATTTATTTTCATTTTCTTGCTCTAGTAACAAGACAAAATACTGACTTTATTTCCACCACTCGAAAAACGAAGAACAGAATGTGTTGACACTACGTTCTCTTTACCTATCATACTATATATGGAATAAATCGTGAAGCTGATAAAAATATATAAAAGTTAGTGGGACATACTTTTAAGTATTTTTTTTATTTAGAGATGATTTATGTCGCATAAAAGCAAAAATAATATATAAAAGAAAAAAAAGTAACACTTCACTAATAAGGAACCATAAACCATTAACCTTTCTACTTCATTAACATTTTTCTAAATTAGTCATAGAAAGTAATCTGAGCGTCGCATACTAACTAGTAGGTACTTTGAACGTTGACTGTTAGATATGGAGGATATATGTATAAATTGTGATTTGATTTGAACTGTACCGTATCGTTTGGTGCTCAGGTGCCTCTGGCTACCCTGCTAGTGGAAATATGGAGGGTACAATAATGATTAAACTTTACGTTTTATTTACTTGGAATAGATACAAAACTAAAATAAAAGCTTATAGAGCTAGATATAGCTAGCTATGATGATTATAACACAAAACATTTTGACATTTTAAAGTGTTATTCCACACATAGAAAAGAAAAATACTCATTTAGAAAACGTATAAAAATTTTAACGTAGCGGGACTCGAACCTGAAAACTGACCTGATCGGTTATAACACAAAACAGTTTTATTTTATTTAACACCAGAAAATTATAAAATTAGCAAATAATTTCATACAAAAAATTGTGGGAATATGACCATATCACTATAAGTGATCTCTTTCAGCATAAAAATAACAACAAAATAAAATAAATAAAAAAAGATCGTAAGCCTGCACCAATACTATCTCATAAACTAAATTGAATATACATACATAACAGAAAAATATCGATAATACTAATACACCTACCGCTGTAATATATTTATCCAGAAAAATGTTTATGTTTAATATACAGATGTTTTTATTTATTATTAAATATTAAAACTAAAATATAATTACTTAGACACCATTTTATTCTAAATAACTTCACAGAACGTGAAAGCGAAAGCAAAAAGTAAAAAAAAATGCCAAAAAATGAAGAAGAAAGAAAATGCAGTACAAGTTTGTACAGGCTTGCAAAAAGAACCAATCAACAACTAGTTAGTACTTACAAATAAAAACTACAGTATCATTTCAAACCACAACATATATTAATCAAAGTTACTTAAGCTTAAAAGTTTGTACAGCAAAAGAACTAAGTTAAAGTACAAAGAGTAAATTCAATTAAAACAAGCACAGGCTATCAGATGAACGTCACGCGAACACGCGAACTAGAATTTTTATTTAATATTTTGCATTTTATCTGTGTTGCTTGAACTTTCTTATTAACATAATGTCTATATTAGTACGAAATGGTTTCGTTTATTTACTAATAGGTTGCTACTAGTGTATTTAATGAAAATATTATCGTCGTGGTGCTGTGGCACAGATGGGACTGTTAACGCGACGGGTGTGGGTTCGATTCCCATTCGGGGTAAAGAATTATGTAACATTTTCATTGTCTTCGTTGTACAATTAATCCACCCAACACACAATATCTCGAGAATCGGCGGCTTGTAGGGAATGGAATGTCTTGACATTAGGTTCCCTCTGCCTATTCCACTATATGCCGAATACAGAGTAAAGCTAATGAAAGTGACACAATGATAGTATTAGATTAAATATGAATAAACGAAGATAGTTTGCGATTCAAATCACATGCGGAGAAATATATTAAATAGTTTCTCCCACTCTTGACATGATGTTTCAAATTAGACGAAAAGTGGAGAACTAAGTCAAAGAATGGAAGAATACCACAGACACTATAATATAATTTAATAAAAGCCGTTTTAAGAGCAGCTGTAAATTGTAAAACTTTGCAGTTCTACCAACATCTGCCCTCGAAGGAATGTCGCACCGCCCCGAGCATCACTCAGTTAGCAAATTAAATATTGCATTATAAAAATTATACGTTATCCATATTATAGGTCTACATGAAGTACAGAGTGTCTTAACACTGGGTTCTCTTAGCCCACTTGTTGTGATGGAAAATTTCAACGCAAGGAATTTCATTGCGAAAATTAAAAAGACAGAAATTAAAACAATTTGACATTTTTTCTCGCATAGTAGGATAAAAGAGGGAACCTAAAAAGATATACGTTCCTCACATTCGGCAACATTTTTGTTAAGTAGCAGAACTCAATGTCGCGCTTCTACGAGAGAGGGAAAATTAAAATAAATTATATATCATTTCCCCAAGTGGGGATCGAACCTGCCACAGATTTTTGATTCTACTCAAGGAAATCGTATTTGAACATTTCATCTCACATAGCTACTGTACTTTTTTTGTGTAAAATTTAAAGAAAATTATACATAGATGTTAGAAAATTTATCTACGTTGCTTACATTCGTAAATAATCTTATTATTTTATATTATGAGGCCGGTCGTGGCGCAGCGGCATGAGGTGTGACTGCAAAACCGACTGGTTGTGGGTTCGATCCCCACTCGAGGAGATGAAATATTTACTTAAATTTATATTTCCATTTCTTCGCTCTGGTGTCGAGGTTAAGCGCGGCGTTGGGTTCTGCCACTCAACACGCAATGCCTCCAGAATTCAGCAGAAAGTGGGGAACGAAGTGTCTTAACACTAGGTTCCCTCTGCCTACCCTGCTGTGTGCGGGATACAGCGTGAAGCTAATTTAATTTTTTTTTAATTTTATATTATTGTACGTATAGGGTACAAAAACTATCGATAGTAACTTATATTCAAACGCGGTTAAGGTTGCCTTATGCAAAACCAGTTGTAACTATGAATTATAATACATACTTAGCATCAACACCAAACGGTGCTCGCTCAAGAATATTATTGAATAAAAAGCTAAGTGAAGAAGTAAAAAGAATATAGAGTAAAATATTAATTATATCTTCTGCGGCACTCTGACTTCGTATTTTATTTTTATTTTTAATTAGTTTACTATGTCATACTTTAAATTGTTTCAGTGAAAATAGGATTTAACGTCGTAGTGGGTCAATGCGTGAACACGATGGCAGATACAGCGCGGAGTTTAGTTCCGCCAATCAACACGCAAGGTCAAAAAGAGTTACTACTAGTTTTTTTTTATATTTTTAAAAAGTAAAAGACCTAAAAAATAACTCTTTAATATGCAAACGTGCATTCAGAAACCTGAATTATCTATATTGTTATAATTTCGTAAGTAACACGTTGCAAATATATTATAATTTATTCATAAAATCGTACGATATGATTTTATATTTTGGCAACTTCGCTATACACAAGAATAAATAACCTTTTTATTATTTTAATAGAAATAAGAAAGATTCATTCACTTTAATACGGCCATTGAACTCTTTAAATGTTATATTTGTTTACAAAATGAAACGTCGTCTTGGTATTTTTATTTGCATCAGTTTTTATAAGTTACATCATGAGCAGTGTCGACGTATATAAAAAGATATGTTGGAATTTAATTATTTTTTATTTTTTTTTCATTTTTATAAATAAAAAAATATAGGAATATAATATATATATATATATATATATAACCCTTCTTATTTATTAGGTGACTGACAGGAACGACAGGATTTTGTTTTATACAAAAGAGGTTGCTACGAATACGGCCTTATTCCAAATAGATAAAAAGCGATAAAAGAATTATGTTTTATAAATTAAAATTTCACAAATAATATTGAATATGTACTTTGAATATGTATATACTATATTAGAGACTTAAGCGAGGTGAACATATTTATGCAAGGGCTTGCCTAATGAACTTAAGGTAGCTGTTATTAACATTCCATATATTTTCCTTGACTTGAAGAGAATGTGTCATAAATTGTAAATATTTTCTAAGTCCTAGTTTTTTATGCATATTGCAAAATAGTAGTAAATTAGCGTTATCGTGGATCAGTGGAACAGCTTTTGGTAATTAACAGAATTGTTGTGGAACCGAGCCATACTTGAGAGAATGTCTTAAATGTATTTAATTTTTTTTTTGGATTCGAACTTTGGTAGTATAATTTGCGGCGTTCAATCAATACGCAATGAAGATTTAGATTTAGACTCAGTTACCCACTTGTCGCCGAATTTTGGAGGCATTGCGTGTTGAGTGGCGGAACTCTACGGCGCGCTTTGCCTCTACACTAGAACGAAGAAATGGAAATATGAATTTCAATAAATATTTCAATTCCTCGAGATCGAACCCACAACCAGTCGCGTTTACAGTCACAGTTTGTGCCCCTGCGCCACGACTGGCCTCAGATATTGTATCTAGTAGTTACAAAAACTACCAATCTAGTACATATTAGGCCTCTGCAGCCATTGCTCAATATAGGAATGAATATAGCTAAAAAAAAGGAATCAGAGTAGCTAAAAAAAATTGTGGTCGTCTTACATAAACAATTATAAATACTAATTCCCTCAATATTAAACAAGCAAAACATTTCATTTAGTATCACGCGAGAGCCAACTATTATTTAAAATGTAATATGCATTAATAATATATTAAACTGGTTTGAGATTACAAAACTATTTATATAAAAAAATAAATATTATCATTCAAATTAGGCTGTAACACGTTTATATTAAGTACCGTATAAAAACTCTTCATTCAAATGTAACTTTCCTCTTAATATTCATTTAAAATGAACGATTCGTTCGTTACTGTCTCGTGGCCTTCGAAACATTCAACTCAGTCACTGTTTGCTTATAAGATGTTATTTCAAAGATTCTAGTAGTTGACGGTTGTGGGTTCGATTCCCACTCAGGCTTGAATTATTTTCATTTTATCACTTTGGTAACAAGACAAAGTGGGATGTTAATTACGACACTCAACACAGTGTCACAAAGATTGGACGTAAAGTGGGACACAGAATGTCTTAATACTTGGTCCCCTGTGCCTACTTTTGCTATATGCGGGATACAGCGTGAAGTTTTTAATTGTTCCAACGATTTCTTTCGTGGTGAAGTTGTATAAGTTGTTTTGATTATTGGTTCAAATCATACTGAGAGAATATTTGTTAAGAAAATAAAAGCGTTTTACACGAATTATTCTTTTTTTTATGTTTTTAGAAATAAATAGTTGTAATTGTGCTTTTGGAACAGTCTCAGAATCAGATCAGATCAGAATCCCTCTGCTTGTAAGAGAGACTGGAGAAAATATTATGTTTACAAGAATAAAAATTACGTTATGGATAAAAGATATTTTTGGTCTTGTTGTTTTGTCAATTCATCTAGATTTCAGCGGAAAAGAAATGTTTAATGGAAACGAAATATCTTGATTGAGGTTCCCAAGTTCTCTCTGCATACCCTGTTACGTGCGGGATACAGCGTGAAGCTAAACGAAATATATATTGAATTAAAGTCTCACTCCGAAGCAGAGTACGAATATTACACCACCACAACTTATTGTGTTGTAAAGCGTGAAAACAGTTAAGTAATAAAACTCATACGGGCGATCGACACGATAAACTGGCTATCGGGTTGCGGGTCGATCAAATAAGGCTTTTAGTATAGTCATTGTTGTATCCTGTATGTTGATTTAGAGTTTGTGGTTTTAAATGGTCTAAAAAAAATTTTAAAAAAACTTTTTGGTTAAACTTGCCACCAGATCTTGCGTGTTGAGTGATGGAACTTAATACGCGCTATTTCTTGTTACCAGAGTGAGAGAATGGAAATAATTTAACAAATCCACAATGGGAATAGAACCCACAACCGTCGCGTTTAAAGTCAGATACCGCTACGCAACGAGGGCCTCGTTCAATATTAAATATTTAATTTATATGTCGAAATCAAGGTGAGATATAGAAAAAATAAGAATTAAATATATCGAAGAATAGTGGTGAAGAGGGTGAACCCACATAATACATACATTTCTATACAATCAATTTCTATGAAATAATTAATTAAAAAATATAATAAAACAAACAAACCTAACAAAAATGTTACTAAAATTTGACGTTTAACTTAAAAAGTTGTCTTTTTGATTAATCATTCCACTTTTTCATCTTTATTTCAAACCTTGTAGTATGTGAAGAGAGTTAACTAGCACTTTTCACTGCCAAAATTATGATATGCCTTAACGTTTTTATATATAAGTAGAATTAAGTTCTGTATTTGAAACAGAATTTTGAGAAATTAAGTCTTTTATTTATTTTTTATATATATTTTACTATTACGCTATTAAAATCCAGTCAAAATTGGGCCCAGTATTTTAAGACAAAATTATAATTTACATTAAAAAAACAAACAAGTAATTTTTTACAAAATAAAATTAAATAAAAATCACACAAGTCACAATAAAGCAATTATTATCACAAAAATTCGACCTTGGAAACATATTAACTCGCTTTCTTAAACACTATAATAATTTAAAACACACATTTCACGTAATGACTCCACCGGCCGTTTAACTAAATAACTGAGTTCGCGTAATTACAACGACACACACTTGTCACTTCGGTCAGTCACCCACTGAGCTATAAAAACCGGATCTCCAATATATATTAAAAAGAACATACATTATAAAAGACTATCGCCTCCTTTGTTTCTAGATGTAAACAGCCTCTAAATTATGTAAAATTTATTATTATAAGAGATATGCTTGTGGCATGCTGTTATGAGATTGAAGTTAATTTGATTGTTTTTATATTTAGAAAAGTTAAATATAGGTTTATACAGTGAGATTATTATTCTTTATATATACCACATAGTGTTTGGCCGTCGTGGCGCAGCTGCAAACTGTTTACTTATAAGTGCGATAGTTATGGGTTCGATAGCCACTCGAGGTAATTATTATTTTTCTTCACTCTGGTCTACAATGTCTCGACAGTTGGTCAGTGTGGGTGAAACGATGTTTTATAACACTAGGTTCCTTTTGCCTATCCCGCTATATGCGAGTACACAGTATGTAAAAAGTGCTAAAATAAAATTTCATCGTAAAATTGAAGTTGAGATACGTTACACTGTTCTCCACTTTCTGGATTTGCCAATTACTCGCTAAGTTGGCTTGGCAATTCCTATGTTGTTGTGTGGACTAGTAGCTGAAACCAGGCCTATATCTTTTTTAAACTAAATTATGAAAGCCCTTATGGATCCAAGACAGAGAGAAAGATTCAATTTATATTTATATTCGATTTTGTATCTTACTATAGTACATGACTCAATAACCAAAAATTTTAAAGGCAATCTCGATCTAATCTTGAATCTCGAATTAATTACAGAAATATGTATCACTTACATAATATTAAGCTAAATTTTGTCATTAAATTAAAATAATATCTTAAAATGTAAACCCGTTATTCTAATTTACATTTTATTTGGTAATACATTTTTTTTTATTTTTATATGTAGAATAGACAACAGACATACCGTTCTCTACTTCCTACTCAATTTCAAGATCAACTGATGGGTC
This sequence comes from Heliconius erato x Heliconius himera, assembly GCA_013421005.1. Lineage (NCBI taxonomy): Eukaryota > Metazoa > Arthropoda > Insecta > Lepidoptera > Nymphalidae > Heliconius > Heliconius erato x Heliconius himera. Next base: position 92,188 of record JAATLQ010038596.1, read on the forward strand.
GTGGAGTTCAACGCCGCGCGTCGTCTTACCATAATAAGAAGTCAAGAAAAATTAACTATAATGTTTTATTCTCCCGGGGGCTTAAACCCAGAACCGTATTTTCAAGCAAAATTGCTCCACTGTGCCACTCGTATAGCAGGATTAATACTCAAAGAGAACCTAGTGCACAGAAGAATTGAAAATAATTTAAGTATCATTACCTCGAAGAATCAAACCCACACCACCTTTACATCTAAACACTATTTCATTGTGCCACAATGGCCAATATCTATATAATGTATATATGGATAATAGATCAAATATTAAACTAAGATTTGAGTGAAATAATACGTTCGGATGTTGCACCTCATCCTGGAAACGGCGGTAATGCGTCGACCTTACGTATATCCTCCGAAACTTGTCTATTCTAGGCCAAAATCATTTTGTTTGTTGCATCATTCTATATATTTGTGTTGGAAATAGTAAAAGCAATAAATAATAATAAAATAAATCATAGTCACGTTGTATCCTTCATACATCATGGTACGCAGAGGGAACCTAGTGTTAAGTCACTCTGTTCCGCACCTTCCTCCGAATTCTGGAGGTCAACATTTCCTCGAGTGGAGATCGAGACCACAACTAATCGCGTTTTTATTTTTTAATGTTTACCGACTAAATTGTAGACTGTAGTGTACTACGCTTGTCTACCAGTTCACGAAAATAGAAATAATTCATTTGCGATTTTCAAGTGGGGATCGTGGGTTCTATTCTCAGAGAAATATATTATTTTCTCTAACAAACTTGCTTTTTTTATTGCTTATAAAAAACACTAAGAAAAATTATAAATAATCCTCTAAATAATTGTATAGAATACCCAACTATTACATACAGTTAGAGAGCTGCATCATTATAGATATACGCTTGTAAACATATATAGAGTAGTGTTATACAATAGAATTAAATATATGACCCACTTTGATTGTAATGTAGATTATTTTGATATAAGAGCACACGGCTCTCAACCTGTTATCATTGCATCTGATTAAAATGCTCTGTTTTGTAGCTGCTCTACATTCGTTTTATTCTAGCTTTTACCGTGAATACGTGATGTAATATATGGTATAACCTTCTTCAATGAATGAACTATTTTTGTACGTATCCCATGCACATAGCATGGTATTCAGAGGGAACCTGGGCACCTAGTATTAAAACACATTCCCCTTTTAGTTATTGTCGTTTTCCACTGAACGAACTATGCGTTACAAAAATATTTTTTAATTCGTACCTCGTCAGCTTTATAGTATTAACATTATTATATAATAATAGCATATGTGCATAAATATATTATTGAAATTATTATTATTGTTGTAGAGATTGTATTTTAAATGCCCTAAAAATGTAGATACATATTTATGTTTGTACATTCAAAATATACCAGAAACAGTTGACCTCTTATTTAATTTTAAGTAGAACATTCTAATTCATTTTAAAACAATCAAATCAGATTCACGCTGTATCCCGCACTCAACAGGGTAGGCAGAGGGAATCTAGTGTTAAGACACTCCGTTTCCCACTTTCCGCCGAGTTCTCGAGGCATTGTGTGTTGAGTCGTGTGAGAACTCAACGCCGCGCTTTGCCTCAACGCCAGAGCGAAGAAATGAAAATATGAATTTAAGAAAATATTTCATATCCTCGAGTGGAGATCGAACCCACAACTAGTCGGTTGTACAGTCACACTTTGTGCCCCTGCGCCACAACTGGTCTCGAAAAATTCATTTAAAAAAAAATACACACATATTACAAAGAATATACAAACTGTACGAACCCAGATTTCCAACAAAAGATACAATTATCTATTTCGTAATACAAAAATACTCGTGCAGTGATTCATCAGTGATTTAACTTAAACATTTATATTATAAAGCTAAAGCAATTATATGAATAAATCAATTTCACATCATCGTCCTTCGATCACGCGAAATAATTTTTAACCAATTAGTATAGGTACTGATAATTAAAATTATTGTTTCTGTCTGTCTGTAGATAAATTTATAGCTTTTTTTATTTTTATGTATTTTAATATAATATAAATATAAAGATCATATCTATATGTAGAACACTCTATCATCTTTAAATTTTATCTATAATTATCTCATATTAGATAGGTATACATAATTGGCAATGTTATAAATAGGTTATTTTATAATTGCACATCGACATCATTAAAATTTTGAAAATTTAAAGCAAGTGTTGTAATAAAAAATAATAATGTTTTTATTTCTTTTTTTAGTGTTAAGGAAATTGTTATTAGAATAAAAATATAAAATTTATATAAAATATACAAACTTTTTCGTTATCTATATATTAAAAAAAAATAGCACAAGAAACTAGCATTGAAAAGATTAAAGAATTAACAAAGTGACCTGGTTTTATCCGGACGCTATTACTTATTTGGTACTAAAGAATTTCATTACTTATGCCTTTATACTTTTTTATGGGACTGCAAAAAGTAGTCTTGTGATACGCACACTATGTTAGAAATAGTAGTAAAAAAAATTAAAAATTAAATCAGCTTCATCCTGCACATAGCAGGGTAGGCAGAGGGAACCTAGTATTATCCGCCGAATTCTGCAGGCATCGCGTGCTGAATGGCAGAACTCAACGCCGCGCACCTCGACACCAGAGCGAAGTAAGAATTATAAGTTTAAGTAAATGTAGAAGTTATAGTACACCACGTTAAAGTTTACTTTAAAATTGTGATCAAATCACTTTAAAATTTAAACTATTTTTGTACTTAAAAAAAAAATACTGACATATTAATGTACACTTACACACACACTCCAGTCACTTTTGCATTTTTCAATAATTTCAGAAGCATTGCATATAAATGGCGGAACCTAACGCCGCACTCACTTTACAGATATTTCCCAGAATTGTATTTATAATTTTCCTATATCAATTTTATGTTAAAATATATATATATTTTAAAATTGATATAGATAATAAAAGTCTGTTAAAAATTGTAATACTTAGTAAAAGCTACAAAAACGTTTTACATTTATAATCTTTCAAAACATTTTTTCATGGTTTTATTGCTGCTTAGCCTAAAAAATTTAGAATAAAACTATATAGTTTAATTTAAATTACAACCAATAATTCACCTTATAATTTTTCCCAACAATTAAGTAGTACTTAATGAACTATCCAAATTTCTGCGTAACTGCATTAAATTTCTTAATTTTAAGATTTTCAATACAAGGTTAGAACTGATTTCATCGAAACCAATTCGATAAAAAGATTCTTTAAATTATCTTTTTGTTAAAATACTTCTATTATATTATTTTTGTACTTATTATATGGAGTTTAGCACCCAATATAAAAGTATTGTATGAACATTATAAAAAAAGTAACCTTCAATATGTACGATATCGATACTACTAATTTAAGTAATATATCGATTTCTATTTCTTTAAATTATGTAATATATGTTTTTTACACAATAAATAACAAATATATGTTTCATGTATTAACAATAAAAACAGAAATAATGAAACAAAGCGTATATATTTCGTTATATTATTATTTATTACCAGCAAATATTAATATTGTAAGATTTAAAAAAAACGACAAAGTAGCTAATATGTTATATTTATATATATTTTTTTCTTAATAACTTTTGAGAATATATAAGACAAGATCACATAAGCCTAAAATTAATATGAGATCATAATAACATAATAAATACTACTTTTTTAGCTCCACCTGGTAACCTAGAGTTAAGGCATATCGTTCCCACTAAAACACCTCCGTTCCCACTTTTAGCAAAATTCTGGAGGCATTTCTGGATCAGGAGGGAGGTTGAGTGGTGAAAGTCAATGCGCAATATATTAAATTTTTCATATCATCGTGTGGGAATCGAACACACAACCTGTCGCGCTGAATATAATAAAATTATTTTTTAACAAACTAAATGTAATAAACATTTTATCGTCACATCTCTACATTTTTCTTAAGCTAAACGGAACCCAAAAAAAGGATATAGCATAGAGTATTAAACATAATTTAAATATAAGCATTTTCTTTATTTATCACTGAATAATGAAAAAATCTAAGTTTTTTATGACAATATACAACTATATACCTACCTAAAGTTAACCAAAAACGAAGGAACATACCTAAAAATTTTACAATAATTAAATCAGAAGATATTAATCATAAAATATATATATTTCTTTTTAGATTTCAAGATTACCAAACAAAACATAGCTTCAGGACGTTATTTCACATGCAATCCTAATAAGAATTATCACATGATATACGACTATAATCATATCAGCTAGTGTAGAGTGGAGATAGAAAGAGCATCGAACACGCAACACCTGGCCAACAAAATTTCATAGAACAAAACCAGTTCAAAATAATTGCATTATGAAACGCATAGCTCGCATTTTGGTCTGCGAATTTCAATTGATTAGGTCTTTGCCTCTAATCCGTTGATCCGTTGTGGTTATTATATTTGTAATACGGCTGAGGTTGCCGCTACCATTTTTTTTAGTGAGTGGCAACGTTTATAAATTAACATGTTGCACCATATTTTTTTATGATGGAATCATTTTTTTTAACAGTTTCACGTAGTATCAGCAGGATAGGAGAGGAAACCTAGTGTTAAGACACTCGGTTTAGCACTTTCCGCTGAATTTTTCGAGGTATCGCGTGTTAAATGGCGTAACTCAACGGCGGGCTTTTGTCTTGGTGCCAGAGTGAAGAACTGAAAATATTCATTCTTCCAAGTGGGGATCGAACCCACAACCGTCCTGTACAGTCACACACTTATACCACTGCGCCACGACGGTCTTATGATATGTTATAATGATTGCTTAAAATATATTTACTAAAAATATATAAGATATATTTTCTATATGTTACCAAAATGTAAAATGATTAAGCCCATCGGCACAAACTCTATAAACGCGACGGTTGTGAGTTTGATTATCATTCGAAGTAAACATTTTTTTATTTCCTCTATATGGTAATAAGATAATACGGTGCGTTGAGTTCTGCTAAAAAACAAGCATTATCTCTGAAATCAGGGAATGGAATAACTAATATTAATATAATCAATAAGCAATACATACTATGTGAAATATTATTAAAAAAAATATAGGGATACATAGGATAATCAGATTTAAATTGCATAATAAAATATCCTTTTTAATACAAAAATAAGAAAAAAATGAGAGACTTAAACGATAAATTTACTTCTTAATAGATAGACCCTGTAACTGCGTTGTAATCTAAAGTAAACAATTCTCGTATGTGCACTGACTCTAATTATTTTGCATATGACTCATAATTAGCATTTTGTATTGCATATGAAATAGATAAGTTTCTTATGCAATGTATAGATATGCAGAGTTATGTTTGAATTCAACTTCAATTTGTATTCCACACACAGCAGGGTAGGCAGAGGGAACTTAGTGTTAAGACACTCCGTTCCCCACTTTCCACCTAGTTCTGGAGGCATTGCGTGTTGATTGGCGGATCTCAACGCAGAGCTTTACCTCGACACCAGAGCGAAGAAATGAAAATATAAATGTAAATAAATATTTCATCTCCTCGAGTGGGGATCGAACCACAACCAGTCGATTTTACAGCCACACTTTTTGAACCTGAGACACGACTGGCCTCAAGGCCTTTGAATTCATAAGATTTATGTATTTGAGTATTCTTAAAAAATATATATTTAAATTTTAATCATAATTTAAAATGATAAAAAAGTAAATAAGTACACATTGTGTTGCCAACTTGTATTAATGAAATAGTAAACTCTGTAAAGAAACAAATTAAAGCTATATCTTAAGACATAAAAGTATAGTTTTTAAGAAATTTCAAATTCAAAAGAATCTTGAACTAGTACTCTACCTAATAAAAGGAGTGTTCGTAGTCAGCAGTTTTTTTTTCTTATCATCATTTTTCATATCTTACTTACATACTTTGTAGATTTATACGTTTCGTTCACATTTTACAGAGTAAAGAGAAAAAATATATTGTGGGGTCGAAACATGATGTTTATTAGATTACTTTCACTAAAGTAAGAAAAAAAAGATTAATTAATAATAATATTTCATACATCAATTGGTTCATACGTTGTTAATGGGAACACGCATGCTTTGAATTCGAACGACTTACATAAACTTATTATGGAATGGAGGTTAATATTTCAAATAATCATGACGAATCAAAATATATATTTTTTTTATTTTGTTACATTTTTTTTTTATTTATCACAAAGCACATGTGCTTAAAACTTATTAAAAAAATATTTCCTTTATATAAAATTTGTATAGAACCAAGCAAATAATGTCACTAAATATTAATATTTCATTGGTTTTTTTACATAATAAAATATTAATAACTCTACATTTTAAGGAAAGCAAAAAAAACATAAAAATGTAGGAAAAAAGAAACTATTTATTTTTGGACCTCAGAATATAAAAAAAATATTTTTAGGCCCAAAAGTAAATATTAAAAACAAATTATGCTATGCACATGTCACATAGTTTTCCAATGTGTCAAAGAGATTATAAATAAAATATTACTCCTAAAACATGGGTCTAAGCAAAATTCCGAGTATTTGTGCCCTTACAATACATTTATATACAGCATAGTACCGGATCTGAACAGCGCCTAAATCGACGTTCACATTTTCTTTGACCGCCTAACATTCCACCAACTTACAAGGTCGGAGAGATTTTAACCATAATAAAACTCTCCATTTACAACATGGATACCATAAAAATATGTTTTACATGTCCAATACTTTTCATATGTACACAATCTTAGAAAAAATAGAGTACCTTAAGATAACATATATTTTGACTCTACATAACATGAATTATATATAAAATGTAGACTAACTTACCAGTAATAATTAATTTTATCCGTCCATATTAATCACAAAGCTCTATAAAACTTTTTCAACCAATTGTTTGAACACTAAACATCGACACTAACTGTGCACACGTGTGCCCCCGACGGAGTTTCAAGCATAACTGAGGCCTGAGCTAAGAAACTGGCCGGGGCGGTTGCGAGTTGCGCTCGCGCACCCAACGGATGGTCCGGTTTACGCTTGTTAGTTGTTTCGTTTACCTTTTGTCATAAGAATATATCAGTTTCTTTAAATTATGTAATATTTGTGATTTTTTTTTAGATTTTTGATTGATTACTTTTATTTATATTAAGTATCAAAATATTTACTTGCTTTTATTGCTTTTTTCGTAAGCTATTAACTAAAGTAGAGTTTTATAATTAGTATCTATTTCATACATACATTCAAAATTATTTGTTTTGCTTGTTTTTTATTTTATATGGTAAACATAAAAAATCTATATTTATATTACGTATACACAAAATTATATGAGAATAAAAGTAAGTCAAATGTGAAACATGATACTCCGAAGTTTCGTATTAATCTGTACATTAACTACTTAAATATAATCAAGTTACAGTCAGTCTATAAAAATTACTATGCAAATTAAGTTGAATATTGATGTTAATTCTTGTGTATAATCAACATACAATGTTACTATTTATGTTTATGGAAATTTAGTTAAACGATACTTCTGTAGTTTAGTCGATATTTTTTGTAATATTAACTGAACACGCACTACTGTGAATTTCGTGGGGAGGTAGAGAACGGAATATCTTTACACTAAATTCTCTTTTAGTACCCTGCTATACCTATAAGAATTATCGGTCAAGTGCGAGTCGAACTCACTCACCAAATCCGTATTCCTTAATCCAATTTTCGGATTGTAGGGCAACGTGAAGTACAACTTATTAAAGTTGACAAACTTATATTTGTACGCCCGTATGCACTCATTTTGTCACAAGATTAAAATGTCGTTGATATAATAATGGTTTTCTCGTATGAAATACTTATATATTTTCGCTTTTGTTAGTTTTTACTTCATGTCTAATCTAGTCAAGTACTCTATAGGTTTTGATTACGCTGCGAATTTCATACAAAATAGCTACGGACAGACGGAGAACAAAGCGATCCTATAAGAATTCCGTTTTTTCCTTTTGAAATACGGGGCCCTAAATTAATAAACTGTTTCATTTTTTTAAGTAATAGTGTAACCGTTATCGACCTACGAGTCGATACTTTAACATATTACTATCCATAGGATGTTAGCAAAAATCTATTTTTTCGTCTGCTTACTCAAATCCGACTAGGAATAGTTTTATAATTGCATTTCACCTTGCCCAAAAGTACGCCGTTGAATTCTGCAATCCAACAATATATTATGTGGATAAACAAAATATTCAATGATGTTGATAGTATATAAAAATGTACACAATTTTTAAAAACGTCAGTCAAATGATAAAGAGTGAAAAGAATTATAATAGGGTATATAGATACTTTCACTAGTAGAGTGAGTACTTAATGCTCAATTATGATGAAATTTCTTTAAGAAATGAAAAAAACTATTTAAGGGCACTCATTACTATAAACAGGTATAGGTATAGGTAGTCATATATTATAATATCTTTTTTATAACTTCACGCTATATACCGCGCACAGCAGAATTGGCAGAGAAAACCTTGTGTTAAGACACTACGATATACCAAAATAAGCTAGTAAGCATATTATACTTATTTTTTAAATGCTTACGTTTAACAACATCGAGGCTGATGTTACATGTTGATGTGGTCTACAACGACACTTGCTTACTTAAAAGGTACTGACTCTTGATTTGAAAACCCACAATTTGTAAGACTTAGGAAATACAAACGCCAGCAATAAGTTTTCATTTTTAATACCTAGAAAATGAAAAAAGTTATATCTAGACCAACTTTTTCACTTTTACCTGAAAAAGTCATCACATATCCAACCCTTGTTAGATACACAAGAAAGATCAAGTCCACTTCCATACTATTTTACATCAAAAGGCTGTAGCTCTATAGTAATTATAATTAAAAGCAAAATCGTTTAAGCTATTTGACCCTTTCATCGATATCGATGGCGGTGATAAAAACTTAACTCTGAAGCCTGCCCCACTCATTTATAAATACCGTTTTAGAGTTTCAGAACATTTAACGGTAACTGTGGTCCCAGCCATGTTGTAGTCGTGTGACAAGCATAAAGCATAGTTAAACATTATTGCAATTTACTTTGGCTTTAATGAAATAAAATATGTTAAATTATATAATAAACAATGGGTATACAAAATATTTCTTATTAGAAACATAGGAGAACTATTCTGTTAGATAGCTGAGACAATACCATACTTTACTAATCAATTGACGATTGTATTAATAAAATAATAAAAAAAAACTTGTTAAAAGGCTAGAATTCCGCTTTGACTTTTGTTTATTATTACACAATCTAGAATATTATCTCCCCTCTCGTAGATATTCCATTGGAAATCGAATCTACGACCACCGCCTGTGACCACCACAAAAGATTCATAATAAACGTCACATCAAACGCTTTGTCACTCACAACTTTACAACACTATTAATACATAATAAATTAAATTGACCGCTCGAGCCCTCAGCTCCGATGACGAGGACGAGGACGATGTCAAAAAAACGAGGGCGATGTAATTAAAAAAATCAGCTTCACGCTATACCCTGCACAAAGCAGGGTAGACAGAAGAAGTGTTAAGACACTCCGTTCCCTCTATCCGCTGATTTTTTCAAGGCATTGCGTGTTGAGTAGCGAAAGTAAATGTCGGGCTTTTGCCTTGGTGCCAGAACGGAGAAATTAAAATATTGATAGATAATAAATCAGTTCCTCGAGTGGGAATCAAACCCTCGACTGTCACGTTACAGTCAGACCATTGTGCCCCTGCGCCACGACGGCCTCTAAATGCAATTAAAAATAATAGAAAACTTCCTTCCAATCATATCTGAAATTGGAATCGTAAAGTAAAATTGTGTAATAATTAACAATCTTATATAATTGCTCGCGTCATTAACGTAACGCAGAACGGATGAAATAATTTACTATATGAAAAAAAAATCAATGTATGTATGTTTAATATGTGAAATAACTCAGTTACGTGTGTCGAAGTAGTGAGGAAACTGACCGATTTATCGTATATATGCTACTATATTCATTTGAATTTTGTATGTATAGCATAATATGTAAATATTTTTTAGTTACATCAGGTAAGAAAGCGTAATATTGTTTAGATATTCAAGGAAACGAAAACTTCGCGTTTTTCTTATGGAACCTATGGTTGCGTGTTTTTTTTTGTCTACCAAAGTGAGGACATGAAAATAGTTTAAACAAATCATACTCCTGATTGGAATTGAACCCAAAACCATCGCGCTTAAAGTCAGATGTTGGTGTTGTCACATGGCCCCAAAAACACTGAAATCCTAAAAATATGCACATGTACGCAAATAAAAATACTTTAGTTAGCTAGTATGTTGTACAAGGATCGATTCCATGGTCTGTTCTGACAGTGTGAAGTTGAGTTACGAAGGAAAAAAAGATGTAAATTTTTTAAATTATATAAAAATGTTATCCTTTCAAGCAATCTAGTTATTTAAAAAACACATCTATGATTTCTATGATTCTGTACCTATACGATAAAGAATCATAGAGATTACTGTAGTCGGGTGAGCGTGACGATTTTTACGTCACATTATTTTACCTTCCCCTTTGTCCGCAGGCATAGCAGGGTAGGCCTGAGGGACCTAATATTAAAAATTAAATAAATATATCTCTTCAATACTACAACTTATTATAGACGAAAAGAAAACATTAAACGTTTCACTTAGAAATCACATTAGATTTGAAAGAAAGTCTTTCTTTTATATTAAACCGCAACAAAGATTCAAAGGAATCTCAAGATACCCAATATAGATACTGGAAATGATATCAAACGCGTAAGGGCATCGACGATTTATTAATTTTTGAATAATCTACTTTGTATATAATGAATTAAAAAAAAAACATTAATATAACAGTAAAATATTAGTCATCAAGCCAGATTTGATAATATTTATTTAATAGTAGAATAAGAGCTCAAAATTATGATATATGTTTTTGTATCTATCTATGCAAAAAGAAAGATCGATTTCGATCGAGATTATCGACTTACACCCATTGCCTCCAGAATTACAAGCCTGCTGTGTGCGGGATACAGCGTGAAGCGAATTAATTGTTTTTAAAGATCTTATTATATAAATATACTCGTCGTCACTCGTGTTTCTAATCTCTGTTGCAATTTCAAGGCATTATCTCTTATTATTAGTCTATATTCCCTATCCTACCTACAAGCAAAATTTCAACTTTCTAAGTCTACATATAAATTATTTCTTATTTTTTTCTTAACTTTAATGATTACTAAAATTGTTTTAATTCTAGAAGTGACAAATTTAGGTCCTAAATAATACCTTGTAAGTTAATAGTACTACCTTACCGTAAGTGTCCCAGCATAAAGCGTTAGCGATATTGCCCATTTAAATAGTAAAATCAAGTTTTGCGGCTTTTATGATTATTAAAGTACTAGAATTATACTTATAAAGGTTATTGGTACATAACTACCCATTAGGTATTTCTATAGAAATACTTTCTTTGGATCTCATACACAAAGAAATTGTACTTTTGTAAAATTGATGTATGTATTAAAATTTTATTATATTGTAAATTATTTTTTTAGCCGTGGCGCACATCGTGGGGCACGAAGTGTGACTATAAAATCGACTGATTGTGGGTTCGATCGGCACTCGAGGAAATCAACTATTTATTTACATTTATATTTTCGTTTCTTCGCTCTGGTGTTGAGGCAAAGCGCGGCGTTGAGTTTCGCCACTCAACACGAAATGCCTCCAGAAATCCGCGGAAAGTGGGGGATGGAGTGTCCCAACTCTAGATTCTCTCTGCCTACCCTGCTGTGTGCGGGATACAGCATGAAGCTGATTTATTTTTAGAAGCCATCGAGGCACAGCGGCACATCCGTGTGACTGTAAGCGCGACGGTTGCGGGTTCAATTCTCACTCGGGGGAATGAATTATTATTTATTAATATTTTTATTTTCTCGCTCTAGTAAAAAGGCAAAGCACGGCGTTGAGATTCGCCACTCAATACACAATTTAGCAGAAACGGAGTGTGCCAGCGAAAATAAGTTCCATAATGTAATTTAGATTTAAACATATGTAAGGATACATAGGTATACCTATGCAGCTATTTAAAGACTATCTTGGTACAGTAGTATCACAGTGTCCACGTGGTTTAAGTATTCAATTCTCATACAAAGGAAATTTTGTATTCGACATTTATTTTCGTTTCACTGTTGAGGTTAGATCGGCAAGTAAGTCTTAATCCTTGAAATACAGTGGTTTAATTTTAAGTGCAGCGTTGAGTTCCGCTACTCAATACGCAGTGTGGCTAATTTGAGGAGTAACAGAGCGTTTTGACACGAGGCTTCTCTCTGCCTACTTTTATACCTTCAGTTTTACAAATTTAGGAAAACAGAAATTTAACGACCACGATACAAAGATAATTTATTTTGTTATTATTATAATATTATAGACTATCATTTTTAACCTCGAACATTCCAAATTACCATTAGAAGCGGTGACTTTTTATGTTCAACAGCTTATATAGTCTACGTGCCACAAATTAATTATAGCTGTATTCAAACCAACTTACTTAAAAAAATCCCATGCAATTTTATAATAAGTGATTTAGATTCATACAACTTGTATTCCACTTCTTCTTTACCAGCGAAATAACCGAATGCACGTAAAACAGCCCATAAAACTTTGATGTTATGTCTATACGCAACAGAAATCGCGAATATTTTACAAAATTCTGGTTGCAACGCCAACCGCTGGATCTTAAAATTTGATTTTGTTGCGGTAAAATAGTTATTTCTATGTTATAGCTATAGGAATTATTGAATTAGTATAGAATAAGTAAGTGCATCCGATATTGAGAAATAACTTTTTATGTGTGTGGTGTATGTTCCTTAAAATAGATAATAAAATTTTATAATAAAGTCATTTTTAATTTCAGCTCTACCTGCATAGTCAACTGGAAATAACTAAGAGTTGTGTATAGCATAATAAGACATATTTTAAGTGCCTGTTAACTTTTATCTTTATGAAATTTTATAGTGAATAGAATTTCTCGATAAATGGAGTATGCAAGAGAAAAATAACTCAATTCGATCTAGTAGTTCCTAGGATCAGTGGCTTTTAATTTTTTTTCTAATAAGAAAACTTAGCAGATAAAAAATATTGTAAATCAGTGTTTTGATTTGATTAATTTATTAATTTTGAATATATTTACATTTGTAATATTGCTTCAATATTCAACCTATAATTTATTTAAAATATCGTTAAAATGTACTTCAATACAAAATTAATAAGTTAATGTATGGTTTTGTAAAAATAATGTGTTTTTTTATATTTACTAAATAAAGACATGTTTCGTGAGTAACTTTTTCGTTTAAAAAATAAAATATAGCATTATGTCTTTAAACCAATCGTGTGAAGTATGTGACCTAAAAAGATATATTAAATAAAATAAATAAATGTACATGTGCGTTTAGTTGTGAAATTTAAAAATTGTAATTGTTTATGCCGACCAACTATTACATACAAAAGACATAAACGTGCTCAAAGTTTTACTTTTCTTTTTATCTTTATCAACGCCATCTATAAATCAGTCACAGCACTAAATGAAACATGTTACGTTTTACGGCTTAGCATTTATTGTTATATGTTCATTGTAGATAAACTTCTTTATCTAGATATATTATAAGTTTTATACTTATGGTCTTTAATAAAATAATATCAATTTGTAGTATTCTCTTAATAAGATCAATGAAAGTTATATATCATTTAATAATAAAAAATAACACAAACTGCGTGTTTCGAAACGCTTTTGAACTGCCAAATGAAATTGTTGATTGTTTATAATTTGTAAATTATAATAAATTTAAATCGTGATCAATTTTCTATTTTACATGAAATTTATTTACTTTATAACTTTGCTGTTAATTATAAAATAAATTGATTCAGGAGCAACTAGAAAATTCATAAACAACAACTTTAATTATATTTTAAAACATACTAAATTTACTTGTTATATATTTAACTAACAATGTCCAATAAAGAAAATAAAAGTGTTGAAACTGGTACGAGTGATCTACCAAGCTCTTGTGCACCAGCAATGGATGAAGAAACTAAAAAAGTAAATGAAATGTTGAAAAATCGTTTAAGAAAATACATACAAAAATTAGATGGTATGTAATGTTTAAAATTTCGCTATCATATATCCAGTCACTTGTACATGAAAATATGTATTCATTATATTTATATTAAGTGTTATTATTATTATTTTAGAAACTCATATAAGCACTACCAAGGAAGAGAGTGAAAAAGTTGAACTTGAAACTTTTAAGCAACTTTACAAACCTAAGCTAGAAGGTGATAAAAAGACATACAAAAAAATACCTAAATTCTACTTTAAATTGCCACGGCATGATGATGTTTTAGCACAAAAACTTAGAGAAGAAACCCGTGCCCAATTTTTACAGAAGAAAAGCAAAGAATTGTTAGATAATGGTGAATTAAAATTTCTATGGAGCCTTCTTGAAAAGTCCAATGGAAGTTACAGTATGGCCAATAGTGATGAACTTACTATTGATTATTTGCAGTTTAAAAAAATTAGAGAAGAAGCTGGACCAAAATATAGGTAAGTAAAATTTTAATTGTCACTTTTTGTCAGCTGAATATAGTAATGTAGACAGGAACCAGTGTTGAAATATTAGATTCTCTGCTCTCTGCCCAAATTTGGGAGATGACCACTGAAGAATTATTACTACTATTGTTACTATTTTAGTTTTATATATTCATTAAATAATGGAGAAATTTCTTTGTAAATGGTTATCCTGGATTGCATATAGTAATTTGTGAATTTGGCAGAAAGTGGGGAACCTAAAGTGTTTTAATGAGAGTGAAGTGTCTTAACACTGCCTACCCTGCCTATGTGTTGAATATAGACTAAAGCTGCACAAAATGTTTATATTATTTCATTCAATTATTTTGCTAGACACTATCTATATTATCATCATATTTCAGTCCATATTTCACAGCAGAGGTATTTGGTCGTCTCCAAGCAGCAGAAGGTGGAGTTGGTCGGGTTAGAGGTGTATCATTGTTCAACTATGTAATGCGTAGAGTTTGGCTACAACAAACTAGGATAGGATTGTCGTTATATGATGTTACTGGACAAGGATATCTTACTGAACATGTGAGTGTGACATTGATATTTTTTAATATTATGTAAACATATATTTTAAAATGATAATTACAAAATATATATTCTTTTAGAAGTTATTGTAGTACACAGGCACAGATTACGACTTAAACACAAACTGCTGTAGGTTTAATTCTACCCCAGTCTAATTAATTTCTTAAATGACTTCTCTGATAACAAGAAACTCAATGCAGTGGTTGGTCTTCACTCAATATGCATATAAAAGAGGGAAATGGAGTGACTTAACACTAAGTTCCTTCTGCTTTTCTTATTATATGCAATATATAACATAATACTACATCATAATCCCTATACATTTGTTAAACTTACTTTTGTCATTAGTATTTCTGTAGAAACGGAAAATTTTACTAAGTAACAAATCAACTAATTCCACACGTCACAAACTAGTTTTTACAATTTCTGCAGGACCTAGAAAGTTACATAGCTGAATTAGTACCATCGTTAGCAGCACTCGATGGTCTAGATTCGTCATTTACCTCCTTCTATGTATGCACTGCAGCAAGAAAGTTCCTTTTCTTCCTGGATCCTCTAAGAGTCGGACGGGTTAGAATTAGAGATGTGCTGTCCTGCTCTTTCTTGGATGATTTGCTTGAGGTGAGAAGGAGATAAATATATTTATAATGTGTATTATACTTGAATAGTGGGATAGGACATCCCACATTATTTGAAAAGTATATGTCACACTTGAGGAAAAACTCCTTTTCTTTTTAGAACCAAGGCTGTCCAACTCTTTCTTGGATGTGCTAAGATAGAGATAAATATATGTATTTAATTTATTATATTAATTTTTCCATTAGGGATGTTCTACTCTTATTTGAATTATTTTATCTTATCATTTGTTTCCTAAGAAATTTTTGTAAATAATAATTTGTCATATATTTCTAGAATAATCTTATAGTTAAATAATAATAAATTGATTTGTTAATAAGAAATCAAACATTTTCATAAATATTTATTTAGAAAACGTATAAAAAATTGACTTCGTTCTAGCTTAGTGGTCAGAACATCTGGTCGGTTTCCAGGAGGCGCGGGTTCGACTCCCGCTACGTTCAAATTTTTATACGTTTTCTAAATAAGTATTTTACTTTCCTAAGTGTGGATTAACACTTTAAAAATGTTTAAAATATTTTCATATTTTTTTATAATTATTTAATATGTTTTGTTTATTTAAGTTACGTGAGGAAGACCTGCCAATGGAATTACAAGAACAGAACTGGTTCAGTGCCGCTTCAGCGTTACGTGTATACGGACAGTACTTGAACTTGGATAGAGATCATAACGGCATGTTGAGCATTACTGAGTTAGCTGGGTAAATTACATTTTAACTTCTAGAATATTCTATATAGTAATAAATGATTCTATCTTCAGGTATTAGGAAAGTACATTCTTCCGTATCAGGTTATGTTAGAGTTATTGATCCCACTTAGACTTACGAGTGTTGGTGTGTCCTTGAGTATCTTGAGTGCATATCAGTATGTACTAGTACTATACGTAATCAATAGATATTGTTGTATATGTCATAGGGCGCCATAATAAAATCATTTGATCTTATATGAAGCTTACAACATCCACACTGCTGTAAGAAATAAGAGCATTTTTAAATAAATGATTAAACTATAGTTTAAATGAAAATTAAAAGGTGTGCTTTTCTACACCAAGTGATCCAGAGCTATAAATTGTATGGCTAGCTCAAACATTTACAGCTTGAAACTTGAATGGTTTACTGATAACCTCTGAAGAGTTTCAAAATTCAAGTCCTGGCTCCATCATCACACCAGCTTGTTGATACCATACTGTTGAATTGTCACCTAAGCTACCTATAAGTGACAATTTTTTTTGGGGATAAAATCATAAGTGGTTCAAATCAGATTCTTATACTTTATTACATAGTTTGTTACAGTTAGACCTAATAAAATCTTCTATAAAATTTATTTTATAGAAGAACCTATATTAAATATTAATAATTCCAGCTACGGTTCAGGCACGCTGACGCGCGCGTTCCTCCAGCGCGTGTTTCAGCAGTGCCTCACGTACGACGGCGAGATGGACTACAAGACGTACTTGGACCTGGTGCTGGCGCTCGAGAACAGGAGGCAGCCCGCCGCGCTCGCCTACCTCTTCAGAGTGCTAGATATCAACTCGCAGGGGTATCTGGATGCTTTCACATTGAATTATTTCTTTAAGGTACGCGGAATTGAGACTAATAACTTTATTTCTTTTTTGGCTTTTCGTATTTTTTTTCTTGCAATTCTTATTGATGTTTTGATTCCTACATATTCGTTATCATCATTTAAAACGAGCCTAGCTTCCTTACCTTAGTGCTTTTGTATTGCTGAAATACATATCCTGCTATAAGTAAATCTATACAATTGTCTGTCAGTCATGAGACAGCATTAGTTATTGTTGTTCTTGTTAGTAACATTAAACACAACAACATGTACTCAAACTTCCTGCAAATGTAGAAGGAAAGGATATTTTTTTTAATTACAAAAGAATATTTGTAAAATTTAATCAAGTAGTTTAGTGCTATTTAGAAAACAGGTGGTCAGTCATGGCGTAGGAGCATAAGCGTACGACTTTAAACACGACATGTTGTGACATCGATTCCCAATCATTTCCTAGGAGTGTCTTAGCACTAAGTTCTCAGGCTTGACACTCTACCTCCCTGCCAAGAAATGAATCGAATATCCTTAATATCTCTACGACAGTACAACCCAATTAATATTATTAGTCTTGCAATATAAAAAGCAGTTCTTTTTCTGAATATGTATCTTGTTACAGGCAATACAAGAACAAATGATAGCCCACGGCGCCGAACCAGTCAACTTCGACGACGTGAAAGATGAAATATTCGACATGATTCGACCTGAACACCCCTCCCGTATAACGTTACAAGATTTAGTTAGGAGTGGTCACGGCCATACCGCGGTGTCCATATTATTGGAGTTACACGGGTTTTGGGCATATGAGAATAGGGAGGCGTTGGCTGCGGCCGGAGATCACGCCTGACATATGAAATTTGACAAGAAAGTCGATATTCATTTAAAATGATAAAAAAGAAGCTTTCAGCTTTTACCCGTATAGCACCGTAGGCAGAGGGAGTCTATTGTTGAGAAATTCCGTACCCTGCGTAACGCGCAGTTCTCGTTATATTGCGTGTTAAGGAGTAAGACATGGCGATATGAGCCCATAACCATTGTATTTACAATCTGGTTTTGTTAGAATTGGTCATGGGCGTACTGCAGTGTCCATATTACTAGAATTACATAGTTTTTGGACATAAGAAAATGGAGAGGCGTTGGCTGTGACTGGAGACCAGAATGTAAATTAATAAGGAGATAGAGAAGACTAGAGAACAGAATCACTATGCGCCGCCCCAATCATCGAGATAATATGTGATAAGTGCCGGAAATCAACAACACCCTTCTTTTTCGTGCAATTCGAAATTAATTATTTTCGAATGATTCTCAAATGGCAACAAAATATTATTTATACTGAACCTACAAACGTCACCTTTACAGTCAGGCACTGTGCTGCTGCGCCGCGACGGCTCTAATGTTTTAACAAAATTCTAACCTTACTAACTGCTGCTCTATAAACTTGAATTAATTGTATGTAACACTTTGATAAATAATTACATTTTAGAATATTGAATGATTACCTTAATATTATTATTATACTTGTAATATATGTTTATGATAAGATTAAATAAAATACCAGACTGATAGTTATAAAACCAATTACACATTATGTGGTGAAATTAAAACCCTATATAGACTATAGACTCCTAGACCAACTTAAAAAATTAAGATAAATTTTAATCAAACCGCTCCGTTCCCCACTTTCTGCCGAATTGTGGGGGCATTGCGTGTTGAGTGGCAGAACTCAACGCCGCGCTTTGCTTTGACACCAAAGAAAAGAAATGGAAATATAAATTGAAGTAAATATTTTATTTCCTCGAGTAGAGATCGAATCCACAACCAATCGGTTTTACAGTCACATTTTGTGCCCCTGCGCCACGACTAGCCTCAATTGTTTTACCTATTATTCTACTAGATATTATATTTAATTTATTTGCTTACATTAGATGTGCCTTCTTCATGTTAAATATGTACTAATATTGAAAAAGCGAATTGTAAAAAAAACAATGAGTTAAATATATGTGCGATAAATTTTGAATACTCTTGCAATATATGGATAAAGTATTGGTATAATTTAAACGTAGTTTTATTCATCCACATCTAACATGGCAGAATTTAGTATATAATATTTCACTTTATTGTTACTTCATATTACATATTAAGTTGCTGAACTCAACACCGTATTTCGTGCAACTGATTAGACTCGAATATCGTTTTTTTTTAAATATAAGTATTCCTTCAAGGTGATAATCAAATATAATGGTGCTTATACTTTGTACATCACAAGGATAAATAAAAGACATGTTAACTGATAAAACATTTGTTTTAAATATAACAATAATAAACAATATAATATAATAAAAGTAATGATTATTAATGAACAAAAAATATATTTCTAAAGCCTATATACAATATAACAAATGCATATAATATATATATTAGAATAATATGCATATAATATTATTTTTTATTGTACTTAATCTTTAAAGCTATAGAACGAACACCACCACCAATTAAATTATAATATTAGTTAGATTTTGTGAACATTTGAGACTAGACTATATTATTGTACTTACACTTTGTGCCTATTTTATTATAAGTATATAACATATTATATAAGAAAAGAAACTAGAAATTATTGAAAAAGTAAAACAAAGAGCAAAAATTCAATGTTTAGCTTAAAAATGGCTCAGCGGGATTCAAACTCGCTTCTTTGTAAACCTTGTTTTTTTATATTAATAACACGTTACTTTTAAAACATATATAGCATTTGTAAATAAAATATTAATACAATAAATACATAGCAAAACAGTAAAACAATTATAAAAATAACATAGCTAAAAAAGTTTTTTTTTAAATTAAGTAAATGTGAAAAATAACTATTTCTTAACCAAACAGACTGTGTAAAGACATGAAATATATAGAACAATACAGTGCATAACTGGGGGATTTTTGATATTATTATCCCTCATTTTGAAAATCTCGTGAAGGCCGAAAAAGAAAAAAAATGAAAATATTTGGACCTAGCCCATGAGATTACCGCCATGTGGGCTGTCAATGCGACTATCAGTGGACCGATAGTGGTTTCAGTTAACGGTTTAAAAGCGAAGAGCCTCGACCAACATCTAAAGAGGTTATCGCTTAGTAGTTGGATCAAGAACCAAATGCAGAATGGCAATTTTACTTGAGATGGCAAGTATTGTGAGGAGGTTCCTCTATCTGGAGCCATCGCCACCACTTTTAAATGTATTTTTTATAACAATTTATATTTAAAAATGTAAAATATATGCCTCTTGTATAATAATAAAGTAAGTATATAGTGTATTTTAAGAAAAAAAAAATTAAACAGATTCTTGTGCACTTCTATACTCAAAAACGCTGCCTCGTTCCAGAAATTCACTATATGTTTCATTTGTTTGTTCGTCCGTTTGTTTTGTGTCTGGACGGCCATAGCCACCTCCACTTGGTGAACTCATTATGTATTTATCCTGGAAAAGATAACAATATAGCTAATATATTTAGTAATTAGAATATTAAAGACCATCGTGGCGTATGGGTAACGCGTGTTAACAAACTGAACTGAACTATAAATCGCTTTGTGAATTTCAATCTCTAACTTGGAGTATTGAATTTTCTAGATATAACGCGGTGTTTAACTCCAGTATGCAACAGGCAATATGTACATTCTGACGAATAACTAAAAACAATATCTATACCTACTACTATAAAGCTAAGAAAGTTAAAAAAATATTTGTTTAGGGTTAAAATTTTACTTATAATTGTTAATTATAGAACCTCATTGTGCAAATTTAACTATAAAATAATTTGGTTTGACTTCTTTCTCGATTAAAATGTCATTTTCAATACTTTCATTTGTTTTTATTGATCAAATTTACTAAATAATAAATGCCAGTATCGATCGCCACGCTCGCCAGTTGTGTCTTACCAGAATACTACGTTATGTATTTTTTTGTGCAATAAATTATATTTATTATTATTTTTGATAACCTTACCCCTGGCTTAGCTTCGACAGATGCCTTTCCTCCAAGATTGATCAATCTACCATCAGCACGCTGAAGTAGGTTGAGTCCTCTTTCTCCTGGTTCACCGCCTTTAAGGTATTTAAAGGACATAATATTAACATTATTTTAAATTAAATAGCCAAATTTAAAAGTGATAAGATATAAGTAATCGATTTTATTATTTATATATGTGAATCTTTATTATAGAATAATTTCAAGTTATAATGTATAAACTTCAACGTTGTATTCAGCATATAGCAGGGTTGTCAGTAGTAACCTGGGAACCTAGTGTTAAGACATTTCGTTTCAATTTACACACTTCTGTTCCCCACTTTCAGTCGAATTCTTCAGGCATTGTGTGTTGTAAGGCGGAACTCAACGCCGCTCTTTCCTCGCGTTACCAGAGTGAAGAAATAAAAATATTAACTATTTCATGTGTAATTTTTTTTTTATGATGTCAATTTCGTGCAATTTCGATACATTTAAAATTACACTTATAAAAAGACTATTATAAGAAGAGGAAAGTATATTCATTTTTTATAGAATCTTTCAAAATAATCAACAATAATTTTCAAATTTAACTTAGATAAAGAATTGAATATTACCATTCATCCCATAGGGCTGGAAAGATCTTCTTTCAGTCAGAACAGAAAGCTGTACTGATCTTCTGAACACCAATTCTCTTTCAATACCGTCGCCGCCATTCCACTGACCTATATTTTTTTGCAAATGAAAATTGTTTTGAAAATCTTAAATAGTAAAATAATTAAATTTCGTAATATTTTTTAATTATTTATTATTCTTGACATTTTAAAATATGATCTGGATGCATAAACTTATGCATGGATCCGTTATATTTAAATTTTCGAATAAAATAATTTAATTGTATTAAAAAAGAAATAAGGTAATTATAATTTTTTTGCGTATCTTTTAACACTTAGTCTTGTGAATGCATAAGAGGGTTTTGTAAAGTAGAAATAGATTAATATAAAGCGTTGCCAGACGCCCCATAAAGCATTTTTTCCCCTTATTTCTATTTAAATAATAAATGCCTCACCCTTTCCACCAGATCCGTCTCTCAAACTGAACTTGGTAACCAGCAATGGGTATCTCGTCTCAACTATTTCAATATCAGTTATACGAGTGTTGGTCATGTGTGTGTGTACACCTCCTGCCCCGTTATAGCCGGGGCCCTGGAATAAATGGAAAAAAAATATATTAAATACTGTTACGATCCTCATATTACAACATTTATATAACAATTATTAGAGCTTCTTGGTCAATTGATAATAAAACCCAAATAAAATTGACAGTTTCGAAATATCAAAAGAAAATTTATATAAAGACTTTATGTAAATGGGGATAGTGACTAAGAACTGTGTCTCAAACTATTGTTGGTGAGCAACAATTTATTTGATCCAGGATCCAATCATTTTATATTTTTAATTCTTAAAATTCAAAATATATTCCGTTCAATATAACCTGATTATAATAAAACTATTACAGTACTACTTACAGCACCACTACCACCGGCCACTGTTTCATAATAACCCCAATTCGCCTCTCCTAGAGTTAAGTTGTTCATACATCCTTGAGATGCTGCACAGACCTGGTATAATTAAGACATATAAATAACAACTATGAGAGAAGCCATTATTGGAACATTTACCAAAGTAGTATAACCTAAAACTTTTTATTTTCTATTTTTGTTACTTTGCCTGCACAAGCGTGCACGCTTATCTCAGAAATGGCTTAATCAATTTAAATGTCATTTTAATTATTGTATTTTAGCAAAGTTTCTTTAACATTTAGTCTTTATTTTATTTTATAGATAAAAAAGTTGTATAATTTTTTTTTGACTAAATTGCTGTATAATTATTATTTTATTGAATGGGCTGAAACTTATTATCCTGTGTACAGCACAGTCCCACTGCGTCATGACGGTCTTAATTTACCCAATTATTTTAATATTTAAAATGCTATTGGCACATCTTATATAATTCTTAACAGCTGCTGTCTTAATCGAATTTGATCATACGACTAAGCTTAAAACTCAGCTATCGTTCAAATTCTTATTAAAATCAAATTATATACAAATACAAACAATTACCTGAAAAGCTTTCAGCACAACATCTACAATTCGCTGCGACGTCAACACGTTACCACCAACCACCGCTGCGTGTTCTGAAGGATCTAATATGGAGCCTTGCGGGATTATCACTTCGACTGGATTCAAACAGCCCTGTGTGAATAGAAATTAGATTATTTTACTAAAAAATTATACAACTTAACGCTCTACCCTGTATATCCTGCAGGGTAGTCATAGGGAAGCTTAATTTTAAGAGACTCCGTTCCTCAAGCAAAGTATAAATTTCAATACACGGCGCATTAAATGGCGGAATTAAACACTGATTTATCAAATGAGAATAATTCAAATATTATCAGTTGGTTCCTCTTCGGCGAGATCGAATCCACTACCATCGTTTTTATACTCAGACACTGTCCCACTACGACACGTTTGCTTCATGACAATTTTGTATGACAAAGACAGAAAACCGGTGAAGTAAGGTAAAGAGGGGAATAAAAAAGCTGAAAAGTAAGTAAATAAAAATAAATATATAAGCATACCTGATTCAAAGGCACGTCGTATCCCACCATACAACGTAAACAATATATAAGAGCAGATAGAGTAATCGCTCGGGGAGCATTTAGGTTACCCCATACTTCTACTCCGGTGCCGCTGCAAGTATTTTTTTTAAACTTCAAATTCACTTTTTTACATTAATTATAAAATTATGTTCATATTATAAAATTATTTTGCTATTTAGGGGAGGCAGCACAATCCTAAATACTCTGTTTCTCATATTTCGCCAAATTTTGCAAATATTGTGTCAAGTGTTGCCAGAACGAAGAAATCAATTTAATTAATTTCCTCGAATAGGAATCGTACATATTCTTCTACAAGTAAATAGAATTTTATACTCAAAAATTCTCAAATTATATTCACATAAAATAACCCTAATAATTACCAATTATAAAACCCTCCAAAAAAAACCAATAAATTACAATATAATTTTATAACTTACGTAAAATCGCACACAGCACCACCTAGTTCCTTATCAAGAGTCACTGTTAGTGTGATGGGTGTACCATTATCCATGTACTCAGTTGCTTTTAGTACAGCCGAACCTGATTTCTCTATTGCTTTTTTCGCTATTTCCTGTGATACATAACATGTTTATACATAAATAATTATTAAAATTTAAACATAAGTTGTTATTTACAGCTTCGCTTTTTTTAGCGGTAGTAAGGCAGAGAGAACCTAATCTTAAGATACTTCGCTCACTACATTCTGCCTAATTTTCAAGGCATTGAGTGGAGAAACTGAACTCAACGCTTCCCTTTGCCTTATTAGGGGCGGATGCCTCTCCGAGGCGTTTATGGTCAGACGTTGTCCACTGCGCCATAATAACCTTAAAACACACCAGACACCAGAGCTAAGAAATGGAAATATAAATTTAAATAAATATTACATTTCTTCGAGTGAAAATCGAACCCACAACCATCCTGGTTTAAAATCCCGCTACACCCCGACGACGTCGTATAAAATTGTAATTTTCCATAACATTATCACTCTATCTCACTCTAATTCATACATAAAGAAAGAGAAAGCGCTATACAAAAAAGGGACAAACATACCTTCAACATATCTCTAACAGCTAATTCAGCATTTTTCTGTATATGCCCCATATACGCTTGTACGACGTCCAAATTGTATTCATCTATCAATTCAGATACTAGCTGAATTCCCTGCAATATGTAAAAAAAATCGTAATTGTTTAATATTGTTCTAATATATAAAATTGTTATAAAAAAATATTTGTGTTGATTTCGATGAACTTTAAATTATAATTGAATAATTTTCTTTTACTTTTTTTTTTCAGCTTCACGCTGTATCCCGCACACAGCAGGGTAGGCAGAGGGAACCTAGTGTTAAGACACTCCGTTCCTCACTTTCTGCCAAAGTCTGAAAGCATTGCGTGTTGAGTGGCAGAACTCTACGCCGCGCTTAACCTCGACACCAGAGCGAAGAAATGGAAATATAAATTTAAGTAAATATTTCATCTTTTCGAGTGGGGATCGAACCCACAACCAGTAGGTTTTACAGTCTCAAGACTGAAAGACTGGCTTGAAAGATAAAGACTGGCTTCTTTAACTTAAAAGTATAAATAAATGTTATTGGTGTAAATTAATGCAAAAATAAGTATTAAATGTTTTACTCAGCATTGCTTTAATATTTTTTACAGAAACGAACATAATATTAATATTCTTACAAACAAAAAGTAAAAAGTCTTACTCGTTGGTTAGCAGCGACTTGCGCCTTTAAATCTGACAAATTGTCACTCAGGTTTCTTGTCCCAGAACATCCCGGTACTTGTCCTGGCTTCATGAGCTCTGACAATAAAACATATTTTACACATATACATTACAGAACCAATTATACAGCTTTTGTGAACATTATCAATATAAAATAATGTCTTTACTTATAATATTTCCAAATTGTTAGTAAATAATAATTTAAGATCGGGCTTAGACTTCGTAACCTTGTACTGATCAATCACTCTCATATACTTTACTAATTAAATTATAAAATCAATTTTACTAAAAAATAAGAATAAAATGCGTGATATAATAAAAATATAAAGATAAATTGTCACAAACAAAATTTTAACTAACTATAGTTTAAATGATTAGAGTGCAAGAGGCATATGCTCAATACTGTTGTACAACTTTTGATACAAAAATTCAATTTTCTTCTATATACTGCTACTTGATATTTGAGGCCATTATTGTAAAGAGTGACAGCCTTTGACTAGCTTTGTGCGTTCTGTGTTAAAGCGCAACACATAGATATTAATAATTCGAGGGGAAAGAAGAAGACAAAGTATCTTGGTCCTAGGTTCTCTCTATGCGGTTCATACTACTTTTCTGAGCTATCTGTACTAGTGTTTATTATATAAGTTCTTACCCTCAACCAATTCCTTTTCTTTAAAAACCCCTCCATCCACCAAAAGCATGGATCGGAAAGCAGCGCCCTCTTGCGCTAAAGTGGTCGAGTGTGGAGGCATCGAGCCCGGCGTTAGGCCGCCTATGTCCGCGTGATGGCCGCGGGATGCCACGAAGAAGATCGGCTTTTTGCTGGAGCTAGGATTTTTATTGTTTAATTATTGATATTCTTAAAAAATAAAAAAATCAGCTTCACCTGTATCCCGCACACAGCAGGTTAGGCAGAGGGAATCTAATGTTAAGACATTCCTTTCCCACATTCTGCCGAATTCTGGAGCCATTACGTGTTAAGTGGCAGGACTCAACGCCGCGCTTTGCCACCAGAGCGAAGAAACGGATGGGGATCGAACCCACAACCAGTCGGTTTTACAGTCACATTTTGTGCCCCTGCGCTACGACTGGCCTCATTGGTGTTTTTTTTTGTTTTTAACTTCACGCTGTATCCCGCTTATAGCAGGGTATTAGTAGATACGGTCGATGAGTTGTGACCGTCTTGAAGTTAGCTGTAAGCTGGCTATGCAGATTTGTTTTGACTTTTTAAAATTATTATTTTATATATATTCTTCTCGAGTGAACAACACACAAAAGTTCAGAAAGCCTAATTTTAGTGTGGCCACTACTCATCAACCGTAGTGTACACACTTACTTATGAAATACAGGAGTGATGACAGTTAGGTCTGGCAAATGTGAACCTCCAGCTTTTGGATGATTTGCCAATAGTACATCTCCTGGTTTTAGTGTATCGCCACGCACTTTAATCTGTTGAAAGCACAAAAATAATTACGTATTAGCATTATTGTAATAATTTATAATATTAAGTAGTTTTTGATTATTTAGTTTTACTTGAATTTTGTTATATTTTAACACTAATTTGCCCCCTAATTGGACAGAAAGTGGGGAACGAATTGTCTTAACACTAGGTTCCCTCTGCCAACCGTGCTTTGTGCGGGATATAGCGTGAAGCTGGTTTGATTTTCATTTAATAAAAAATAATATTAAAATATATAAAATAACAAGCTCACCTGATACTGAACAGTCTCCTGCATAGCGCCCAAATGCACCGGAATGTGGGGCGCGTTGGACACCAAGCCACCGTCGGGGCCGAATAGTGCACATGAGAAGTCTAATCTTTCTTTTATATTCACTGATATTGATGTTCTTTGTAACACCCTGTATAAACAATATAACTAGATGTTGAAACACATTTAAAATATATATAATCTGAAGAAGAAAAAAACAAAGAACACCACAAAATTACAAAATAGGCTTTATATCATTATAATTATAAGCTTGTAATATTTTAGAGTAATATTTTTACCTGCCCATTTGTTCAGCGATCGACATGAAACGATGAGAGAATATGCTCAGTTGTATTGAATCAAGGTCCGCCGTCACCATTTTAGGTTTACCCGCACCAATTGTAATACGAATGTCGCCATATTTTGTTATTTCTGCTTTACAATCTAAAAATATAACACATAAGAAGTTGATAGTAATAAGAACATATCGCTGCACATTTCTATTCCTACTTTTCATTTCATAAAGTTTCAAATCACGACTAAAGAAATTCTATTTCAAAAACATTTTAAACAACCGTTTATTGGCCATATTACAATAGTCGCTTACTTGAATTTGAAATTTGATTCAAGGTGTGTTTTACAAGTATTTTTTTATACTCATATTAACCATATCACACATCAATATCTTATTATTGAATTTTATATCTATAAATTTATTTTTCATATACAACACATACCAGGTTCCACAAGTATAGTGGACAATTTGTCCATAACAATCGCTGGTCCAATGATCTCTTGCTCTGGTAGTAACTTCTCCAATAAATATATAGCAGTGTCTTGATAGCCACCTTCAAAATATACTTTCATGATCTACAAAATTAAAATTGCTAATTATTTCACGGGAATTAATGATATTTTTTTTATATTTACGATTTACAACCTAGAATCCTGTGTATTCTGATCTTTTTTAAAGGATTGCCCAGAAGAGATTATTTATGGGGACAAGACGGTCCTTACACCTAAATAATGTTTATCTTTTTCTCTTTTGTGTTTATTCATTTTGTTGTAATTAAATATAAAATAAATAAATATTTTATATTTGAATTTTATGCCCTTTCTAGTGTAGCAGAGTAGTCAAAGGAAAACTAGTGTTTCGAAACACTCCACATTTTACTCTCCAACACAATTAGTTTCACTTTCGTATTGAGTGGCGGATCTCAACACCGCGCTTTGTACCGTAAGAGCGGAGAAATTAATTTTAATATTAACGTCCCCCAAATGGGTATATTAAAAAAAATATATTTATAAACAAGTAAAAACTTATTTTGTGTAATTTGGAGAAGTAGAAAAAAATTGTGTTTAGGAAAAAGTCCAACAAGTAAAAACATAACTTACCTTTTCCACGCTAGGTTTGATCCCCTTACCGCTAGGTGGTGCTACTTCATTTGCCACTGCACTCTTACCGATACCACGAACTCGAACATCATCTACATATATTTTATTAGATAATGTGAAACCAAATTCATTTTTATACCTAAAATGTGAAAAAAAGTTAGTGTGTGGTTATATATTTATCTATTTTTTTCACTTGAATCTTATAAAGAAATTTGTTCTGTTACTCTGTTGGAAAACATAGCCGGACTCAAACCCGCACCTCTTGTTCGCCGTCCAAATAGAACTAAGTAATTTCACAAATAAAAAAATTATAATACATTAAAAACAAACCTATTAAGAAATGAAGTATAGAAGTCGCCATGCTTAGTGCCAGTCCCTTTCGACGGTGGCACCATGAGTGCGAAGTCGGTTCCCGCGTAACGCATATGTAGGTATGGCTCGACTACTATTTGAGTTTCATTGAAACCCTAGAATTAATATTCAATTTGTAAATTTTATATTACAAAAATACAAAAAATACACAAAAAGTAATATAAAAAGAATAAAAAGAAGATAACTACACATTTTTAAGCTTCACATTGCATCCTGCTTAATTTTAGAGACATTGTGTGAGTAGCGGAACACTATACCGTGCTTTGTCTTGTTACCAGGGCGGAGAAATGATAATAATTCATTACGCCATGTGGAATTCGAAACCAAATTCCACATTTAATTTAAGAAAATTAAATATCTTATATTTTTTTCTTTCCGTTCTGGTGTCGAGGCAAAACGCGTAGAGTTCCTCCACTCAACACACAATGTCTCCAGAATTCGGCGAAAACTGGAGAACGGAAGTGTCTTAATGGGAATGGAGTGGCTCTACCTATTTTGCTATGTGCGAGATAGTGTGAAGCTAAAAAAATACTCTTACATCTTGATTTTTTTTGCAATAAAAATGCAGCCGCAATTGATTTAGTAAAAAAAAATTTGTAAAAATCTTAAAAAATAACTGTAAATGTAAAAAAATAAAGCCAATGAAATGATAAGGATTTTTTTAGTAGTAAACAAATTTTTATACATCCATTTCTCTTACCTGACTTTTCAATTTATCTTTACACACTTCAGCCAATTTATCCAGTTGTTCATCTAATTTGTCAAAATTATCATTGTTATATTCCACTGCACAAGGTTCTTGAGCTTCTTGCACTACGTCAGCTAACGCCATGCCGTAAGCGGAGAGGATACCTAAAGAATAAGGAAAATAATGTAACTTAGGAGGTCAGTGGTTGGCAGGGGCACAGGCAAGCAAACATAATCGTGATAGGTTCAATTCCCAGTCGAGAACTTGAAATATTCACTCGCATTCGTAACAAGGTAAAGCGCAGCATTGAGTTCCGCCATTCAACACGCAATGTAAGATTGGGCAGAAAGTGGCGAGCGGAAGTGTTTTAACTCTGGTTTCAGGTTCTCTCGGCCTATCCTGTTTTGTGCGGGATACAGCGTGAAGCTGAATAAAAATCTGTACTACATTATCAATATTATATTATTAAACCTTTTGTTTCTTCGATTTGGCTTTATTGCTGTTGACCTGGACTGGTCTTGACAGCGTCTACGGGAAGGGAGAGGCGAGAGTAGCTCGCCTCTGAAGAAAAAGTATAAGCTTTAATGAATGCTCGATATTATTACGCTGAAGAGTAATTTTAGTTTAACGCACTAATCTAAGGAAGTACTTATAGAAATTTTAAAAAATATTTTTGTGCATCAATTTATCGTGGAAGTATGTCATAGGCTATGTTACATCTAGTTAATCATTTCGATATAATCCACTGTATCTGACACATAGTCATAATTACCTCAAACATTTACATAGAGTTACTTCAATTACTACTATTACTGTATATGTCATATACAGCTGTTATTTTTTCATTAGACTACAGGGGAAGCCAGTTGTAATCGCTAGTATATGATATGAACCTGCATATTTGTGCGTGAAAACAGTAGAAATGCCGAGTTGGTTGGCGACGGCGCACGCGTGCTGCCCGCCCGCGCCGCCGAAGCACGCCAGCGCGTGCGCGCGCGAGTCGTGCCCGCGCGACGTCGTCAGCGCTCTGCGGGCAGTGGTAGAGAACATCCATGTTGTAATATATCGTTTTTATTTATATATATATATTTAAGTAATAGACTTTTAAAATACATCTCCTTTCTAATATATTTTTTTATATAAATTACAAAATACTAATTTCAACTGTGAAATTTAACGCCGCGCTCCTTTTTTCACCAATCTCCAGGCAACATATTCAATAAAATAATTCACAAAAAAAATTATTACGTATCAACAAATTATAAAATAAATGAACAATCCTCATACATATCATTTAAACCTTAATTTAAAGAGAAAACTGAGAGTCTTGACACAAGGTTCCCACACTACTACATGCGAAAACTACACAAATTAAACAAATATGTTACCTAATAGGCCGGCACATAGCTTCGTTTGCAATAATAATGAATCCCATTGCAACTTCTTCCATAGTCATCTGAAACATCAAATATATATTAATCTATTTTTATTATTTACCGTAAAGACAGACAAGACATATTACTATAAAGAAACAATCAGCTACATAACCTAACACTGCGTTTTGTCTAACCAGAGTAAGGAAGCACCCCTATATTATTAGTATATACACTGGAACGGAATTTGAATAAACATTTATTTTATTTTACATCGTTATGAAGACGTGATTGTGGAGTTCATCGCCGGTCTTTTTATATGTGTAGACTGCAAGACAATAAAATATTTGATTAGTTGTAATTGAAATGTCGATTTATTGGTTTTTTATTAAAAACTGTTTATTTTTTATATTATAACTAGAATAATATAATAATAATTACCTCTTTACCGCCATCTTGTTTCAAAAAAATGTTGATTTCATCCGTTAACTTTTTGAAAGCTTCAGTAGTCGCTTCTTTATCTAGTGGCTCGTTTTCATTGGGCCCGAATATTTTTGGAAAATATTCAGGAAGAAGACGACCTGGTACAATAAAAATAGGAAAAATTTTACAAAGATCAAAATTTTATTACTAACAATAATAGTTTAAATAAAACTTTTATTAATTCTTTTATTTACCACACAGATGTATATGTATAACATGAACATTTTAAAAGAAGCAATTGGTCAAATAAAGATAAAAAAAATTCTCACTCAGTTCTCACTCAATGCAATAAAAGTGAAGAACTCTTTATTCTTTCTGCCTATCCGTTTTATATATTATCCTATCCATTTCAATAGATGCAGCTAAAAACAAATATCTATAAACAACATTGGGGACGCATGAATGTATATGCAGGTTGATGATAGTGGGCAGGACAAAATAGATTTGCAGAGACATCTATACACACCAATAAACATCAGAAACATTTATAAACACCAGTAAATACCCAATAACAAATTCGCATCAGTGACGGTGAGTGGGCCTCCCTTCCTGTAACAGGTGGGTCCGGGTTCGGCGCCCGCGGACTCCGGACCCGCCACGAATAGCCCCGATCTGAAAGTCAACATTGAACCACCACCGGCTGCTACTGTGTTTATATCTGTAATATATGGGAACCATGTATGAAGTAAAATAAAAATAATTAATCAATACTACATAAAAAATATAAGACACAGATTTTTTTGTTTATCTGTTTGTTTGTGTGATTTAATTGCAATTTTAAACCTTAACAATTAGTGTTCGTTTTATTGTAATCGATTCAAAAATAATATAAAAGTATAGTAATTTAATTAATTTTGGTCGATAAATAAAATATTTTTATAGAATTTGCTAAAATGTTACTTTTCAATGTTTAGATATTGTATTTTAAATGATAAATTGATAACGCTATTAGAAAACAAGCTACGCCTCGAGCAAGGGACGCCTCGAGTGTCGCTAGTAAATTAAAATAATAATTAAGTTATTATACCGTAATGGAACGCCTAACTATACATGCGATGGTTATGCGTTCAATGCCCAGTTAAAATTATTCATTCCATTAATAAAAATGCTTTTTAAAAGAAAAAAAGATTCCTACCTAATTGCGGCGCTTGTATAGTAACACCTGCCGTAGTAGCTTCGTGTACATGTTCTAACGCACCTGCGTATCTAGAAACGTCTGTGGATGTTCCACCCATATCGAAACCTAAGAATAAAAAAATATTTTTTTAAGTATGATATTCATAAATGAATAAATTATGTTTTCTCTACTTACCAAGATTATGTGAGAGGTACGGCGTAAAAGAAAAAAAAACAAAGTAGATAGAAAAAATAAAGAACTTAAATTTATCATCATCAGTTTACCAGTTTCTGTTTATTTCATTTGGAAAATTATATAAATCTATATTTTATTTTTTCTTTGAGAATTTACAAGTATTAGTATTATAGATATGTACTTATTAAGAAAACGTATAAAAAAATTAACGTAGCGGGATATTTTATATCGTTTCTTAATAAATATTTTTCTTTTCTAAGCGCTAAAAAAAACTTTAAAAATGTTACAAACAAAAATATTACAGTTACCTATAACTGGCAACCCAGTCTCCTCGTTATAAGAAGTCATTGCGTAACCCACCACTCCACCAGCGGGACCAGACAATATAGCGCGAGACCCGTTGAACCTACAAAATAAAATAGAGTAAATACTTTAGAAATTGAATAAGAAATTTATAGATTCATATGATAAAATTCATGATCATCATTTACATTTACATCATCATTTACATTATAAAAGAAGAAATTAATTTCTTTTTTCTAATCTAATTAATAAATTACTCACAAATCCATAGGCGTCAATCCTCCATCAGACTGCATGAACAATACGTTAGAGCCCTTCAATTTATTACTGAATCCACTAGAAAAACCTTTTAAATATTCCTTAATATGTGGAGTCAGGTAAGCATCGGCTGATGCAGTGAAGCCACGCGGTACCATCCTTATCATGGACATGACAGAGTGAGATAACGATACTTGGTTGAAACCTGCATTAAAAAGATAGAAATATAATAGATTTTAATGGTTATTAGTCTACCATTTTTAATATTTATTCCATTTTGCAGATATTGCATATTAGATAAAAGTACCAAGCATTTGGCTTTGTCTTATCAAATATACAAAATGAAAAATTTATGTAATATTATTATTTATTTAAATCTGCTTCGTATTTACAACCAAATGGATACTGTCGTAGACCAAATCAGAATGATATAACAATAATATCATCTAAATCACAACATTGTATTCAAGTATATTGCAGCAATTCCTTATGCATCAGGTTTTTCCTTTTTACTAAAGTTCTATTTCATAAATAAATATATGTTCTTATTAAGTCTTTTATTAGACAACACTAGTCTAGTCTTTTATAAGGCAAAGAAAATTTCAAAAAGATCACACACCACAACGTCAAAAAGATAAGTTATTTTTACTCGACCAAATTGTAAAAAAACATTACCTAATTCCTCAGCAATCTTGCCTATCCTCACTTCGTGGTCCCGATACGTATAACTATGAGCCAGAACAACCGCAATGCTATCTATGCCTTTCTCTCTTAAAGCTTCTAGATCTTTCCGTACTGCTTTCTCATCTATATCCTTTATTACTAACATTTTTTGACCTGTAGTCCCATACAGTTCCTTCCAATTCAAGTTTGATTTATCTATTTGGCAGTTTTCTAAGGCGGGTATGACTCGACAATCAACTTCTATTACTTCGGTATATAAGACACCTGGACGTTTTATATTCTGAAAGCAGAAAATAAAAATAAATATATACCTTTTCAAGATTTTTCTTATTAAATTATGGTTTCAGGAATTACAAATCAGAGCTAATGTCATCAATGCCTTCATAAGGTAGCAAGTACATTGATGTGAGTACCAGGCGTGAATAAATTAACAAATCTCAAATGGATACTTTTCCGAGTAGGTACGTTAATGTTTAAGTTTTATTTTTTCTTTTTCATTCTAATTATTAAATTACTTTTCACCTAAATGAATAGGGATTTAAAGGTAATATAAGGAAAATTAATATATTTTTTTAGAGGCCAGTAAACGAAATCAGCAATGCCTCAAAAAATCGGTGAAAACTGGGAAACGGAAGTGTATTGATAGGAACATGTGTGAATATCTTAACACTATATTCCCAGATTGCTGTGTAGAATACAGCGTGTAAAAAATATATACACCGTAAATAATAAACAAATGGCGCAATTCTAAGAATTACAACTACTTTAAAATAGAATTGTGACGATATGACGTTAATAGGTTTTTATAATACAAACAATAGCTAATAAAAAACAAACAATTATAAATTATTATTTTTATTACAAAATCAAAGTTTCGATCTTGTAAACCGAGTAAAATGTTTCCCTCTAAAGGAGGATCATCGAAATTTAAATTAAGGTTGGCATATGATATAATTAGTTTTAATGCTTTTTTTTCAAGGGTTCCATCAGTGGCAGCAAATCCATCCAATTTTACCCTTTTTCTTCATAACACGGGTTGTCAGAAAAAAATTCAGCACAAGCATTCTTTTCTAAATCTAAATGAATATACGTCGCAACTCATTTAACAACGTTATTTTTATTATGAGTTTCTGACCACTACATGTGCCATCACACGTGCATCAGTTGGAAAATAAAACTAATTTAAATGCGACGATTGTGGGTTCGATTCGTTCTACTCAGGGGAATGAAGTACTTAATATATTGATTTCCTCGCTTTGGTAACGAACATAGCGCGGCGTTCCACTTTGTCTACGTTCCGTTCCGTTGTGTAGTGCTTCTCAACACGCAATGTCTCGGGAATTCTATGGAAAGTAGAAAACGGAAATGTCTTAATATACGTGTACGAAGCACCTTAACAAGAGTTTCCCAGTTTCTCTCTGCCTATCATGCTTTGATCGAGATTCAAAATAAAAAATCTTACACACACACACACATGTAATCTCACATCCATATGTGACCAGACAATCGCTCATGTGATCTCACATACTTATATATAATAAAAAAATTGTCAGCCATCAACAGAGTCAAATCTGTATAATAAAGCTGATGAGTTTATTTGATTGAACATGCATGTATTTAAATCAAAAATTTTTTTTGGTTTCACATAGTCCATTTAAGAATGAGAAGACAGGAAGGCTAGATAAACTATAATAGATGATCTATTATAGTTTATTACTTCAATGTATCTGCCCTGACAGTTACTTGGGGCATTATTCAATGAGTAATGCCATCTCACTACATAGTTATAACTCTTAGCTATTTCTATTTAACCACATAGGTGAAGCCACAGATATAAAATAATAAATAATAGAATTGAGGCCGGTCGTGGCGCAGCGGCACGAGGTGTGACTGCAAAACCGACTGGTTGTGGGTTCGATCCCCACTCGAGGAGATGAAATATTTACTTAAATTTATATTTCCATTTCTTCGCTCGGGTGTCGAGGTTAAGCGCGGCGTTGAGTTCTGCCACTCAACACGCAATGCCTCCAAAATTCAGCAGAAAGTGGGGAACGGAGTGTCTTAACACTAGGTTCCCTCTGCATACCCTGCTGTGTGCGGGATACAGCATGAAGCTAATTTAATTTAATTTTTTTTAAATAATAGAAATTGAACCCAGAACCAGTCGTCAATCAGTATGATTTCAATTATTTTATAAATAAAGAATTTTTTCATTTTTTTTTCCAATAAAAGATTTCAATATCTCACAAAAAATATTTTTCCTAACAATTGAAAACATTCCAAATTCAAACACAAATTTAGCATCAATACAGTCAAATTATTTATTGATATGAAATTAACTCACCAATTGAAATATATGAGGTCTAGCTTGATTACCAATGTATAGTAAATCTTTAAATCCTTTGTTTATAATAAGTGCCATTTTGGCACCTTTCCTTTCTAATAAAGCATTTGTGGCTACTGTTGTTCCCATTCTAATTGATTCTATGAGTGATGAGTTCACTTTGCCATCTTCATCGAGGGCTTTACCTGTTTCCTACAAATAATATGTAAAGTATTTAAAAAAAAATATATTAAAGAAAATACACAGTAAGAAACATATCTGGAAAAATGTTATATGAATTCAATATTGTCACCATTCCATATTTTTTACACCGAGCCATATACTAGGACAGGCAGTGTTATACTAGTTGACACTAGCTACTCCATTCTCCTCTATCTATTATTTGTATTCAATACTTTATATATTGAGTGGCAGAATTCAACATCACACACTGTTTTACAAGAGAGGGAAAGTTAAATGAATTCATTTCATTAATGTGGGGGTCAAATCTATAATCTTTGCGTGTACAATCACAAGCAGTACCGCTCGTCGTGGGGCACAGTGTGACTGTAAAATTGACTTATTGTAGGTTCAATCCCCACTCAAGGAAATAAAATAATTATTTAAATTTATATTGTTTCTTGGCTCTGATGTCGAGGCAAAGCGTGGCTTTGAGTTCCACCACTTAACATGCAATGCCACTAGAATTTGGCGGAAAGTGGAGTGGTTAACACTAGATTCTCTCTTCCTCTCCCCTGCTCCATACAGCTAAATAAAATAATACTTTCATACATTTTTATTTTTACTTTTCTATTAAATTTCATATAAACTTTACAAGTGTACCTCTTGTAAAATTCTCCTTATAGCTTCTCTTGGTGCATCGTCATAGTTTTGCGGATCTACCGATAATAATTTCATTACACGGATTTTTCCATTTGGACATCTTGCATAAACATCTGTAAAGGTACCTCCTCTATCAATAGCAAACTGAAATCCTTTTGAGCCCATTTTGCCTTAAACAAAATAAAAATTTACATATTAGAATAATTATAATGAATTGTTTAAGTAACAAAAGTTATGAAAAAAATCTTAAGTGCTTAATATATTCATCATACTTGTACTTTTAACCCTTTCACGACTACGGGGACACATTGGAATGGAATTGAATGGAATTTTTGAACTCAAGGAAGATGAAATTCGAAATATTTTAATGAGATTTAATAATTACTATGACGACAATTTACTGCTTGACGAAGAAGATCAAAAACTATTGACACAGAATGTTGACCAGGGCGCATGATGTAAAGATTGTTGATACATCATTGCAACATCTAGAAATAAAAAGCAAATCACCTGAACTTTCAACTTCTGCAGTAAATCCTACCATAGTACCACCATGCAACAGTCAACATGATTACGTGCAGTCAGAGAACATACATTTCAAATGTTCTTCCTAATGTGGAGTATCAATTCAGAAAGGTACTATTATATTTTTGATATATTTGGTTCTACAAAAAAATACTTTAGTTCAAATCATAGAGTCAGTTCAGATAATAGAACTAAATAAAGATATATAATACAACAAAATATCGCCTGTAGAAACATACGTTGTAAAACGACGTAAAACTGTAGTCAGCAGAGAAAAATTATGTGTAATGTCTAAGTATAGTAATATCACGTTGTAGTAATAGTATATCACATTAAAAATATGCGTGAAATTGATCTTACGAAGCAACATAATGTGCTAGGAACTAAATCGGAAATTTAAAATTAAGCATTATCTACGATTATTCTTTGATTTGTTTGATATGGCTGCCAATAACTCGTATACATATATTGTATACAAAGGTTTACAATGAAAAAGAAAATGGAAGGAAGTCTTTTTACCAGCCTACAGCAAGGCAAAAGGCAAAGAGCTTTAGGCAAGTCGTAGCTTGGAGCTTATTCAACGGCTTTACTACCAGAAACCTCTGTGTCTATCCAAGAACATGTCTATGTTCTTATTTGAAAAGTAAGTGTCGTACGAAAATCTACAAAGCCACAGTTACCATTACAAGCAATAGATGAAGCCAGTGTCCGCAAGAGATGCGTAAATTGTGCCAAGAATAAGGAGGAAAACCGTACAAATGATAGTTGTGCTGATCTGTAAAGTTCATCTCTGCTATACAAATGAAAGAAATTATCTCGCTGACTTTCATAACCAGTATAACTTTACTATTTGAGTATTTAGGTGAAGTAGTATATTATTTCGTTGAAAAATAAGAATATGTGTAATAATCATAGCGATTTGTTTTATTAAACCCCCTACTTAATTTATAAATCATATAATTATAAAGATGTTTTTTATGACAATAAGTTACCTCTTACGACCACAGGGACAGCCGTGTCCCATAAAAAAACACAAAAACTAAAACTAAATTTAATATTTTTCTTTAAAAATATGTTTTTTAGATCCACAATAAGTTATATTAAACAGTTAAAATGAACGCAACACCTCTCAAAACCTTATGGTCCTGAAAGGGTTAAGGAGAAAAGTACCACAACTGATATTAGAATTCAATTAGCAGTCTTATCATTGTTATATTTACATTTATACTTTGATAACAGAACAAATAAATGCCTTGTAAGATGAGATGAGATATAAAATAAAGCTGCTACTGTCTTGTTGAAGGTTCAAGGAAAATGCTAACATGCTGAATCATTATTAGATAATATAATTTAAAAAATTTTACCATGTGAAATATTCACTTTCTTACAATTTTATTTAGCAAGGATAAATAGTCCTTATATATAGTAATCAAAATGCAACATTAATTGAGTAGCTCTTTCGTTTTCTAATTAATATTATGATACAAATTTATATTAAAATTATAATAAATAAATTGTAGCAAAAAAATTATTGTAAGAAATGACAATTTATTTATAGCATAATATACAATTTATAATAAATATTAGAATATACATTAGTGAGTATTACGGTGCCCACTAATGTATAGATTTTTAATTATTATTTATTTTAATTAGTTAAATAATACACACCTCATAAATAACTTGTGTCAATATCCCAATAGAAATAGATAAGTGCTGCAAGTTTTTACATTATATGTAAATGTCAAATTTCTTATCAAATTGATAAAGTTAACTTGTTTTTAAAATCCTTAATATGTGTATTATTGTAATAAGCACCTTATTTTTAGTAACATAAAACGTAGTATCGCTTGGCGAGGCTACGATAATTTTGTTATGTACATATACATTTTGATATTTTTGTTGTTTTCTATGTACCTGAAATGAATATATCCTAATTTCAATGTCATAAAAAATTATGTGTGTTAGATTTAAGCTAGGAATATATATATTTTTTAATAAAATTCTGTATTGATTATCGAAAATTAAATTAAAAATTAAAATATTCCATAATGTAACCTTAGATAATTTATGCAATTTTTATTACTGTATTTAAAAAATAATAATTTTCTAAAAATAATACGTACGTAATACTCAAGAGCTTAAAATTATTACCGTAAAGTCATTTACGAACGCATGTGTAAATATAACCTAAAATAACAATTGTCAATGTCAAAACGTTGTAGATTTGGGAACATACAATTTTATGAATGTTTTGTTTTATTTTTCACAGAAAAGATTAGTTTCTCTTGGTGAATATATTAAAAGAATGGCTAGGAAAAACAGAAATGTTAATAAGTTTGCTCAACGAAAAAGAGATCGAAAAGAACAGGTAAAATGTTGCTTAGAGCGGTTTATGAAATTAAAATAAATTTATTGTTTTCAAAAGTATAATTTTTCTTTTAATAGGCTAATAAGCCAGAAGAGAAACCGGCAGGTGATAACCGAAAGCATTATGAAGATATCGTGCGCGAAAATGCTACATTCGAAGAGTACTATAAGGCAATTTACATTATTTAGTTTTTTCATAAGGTTAACGACATATTCACAATGAAATTGTGTTTAACATCATCTTATATTTAGCCTTGTCTTATGTCTTCGATTTAAGTAAACTTAAGTGTTATTATATATTTTAGATACAAAAAGTTTGCCCTGAAGATCAATGGAAAGATTTTATGGATGCACTTAAAATGAACTTGCCCACTGCATTTAGAATAACTGGCTCTAAATGTGAAGCTAACGCTTTAATGAACATTGTCAAAAGTGAATATTTTTCTGAAATTCTTAATGCCAAAATTAAAGTGGAAGGAAAAGAAGATGAAGAGGAAATCAAACCCTTTAATTTGCCTTGGTTTGGATGTTTTTTTTTAATTTTTAGTGTGTAATATTTAAAAACTTATTTAAATATAATCAAAATAAAATGAAATATTAGTTTATATGAAATATAAATAAGATTTTTAACAAAGCTTAGTGCTATTATTTCATAGCATGGTAAGTAGAGAGAACTTAGAGCATTGACACCCACTTTCTTCCCAGTTTTTAAGGCATTGTGGTAAAACTCAACATGGTTGCTTGTCTAGCTGAGTGGGAAAATGAAAATAATTTAAATACATAAATTATTGTAAAGGTATTATAATTGCGAAAATGATTATAAAATAGTTTTCTTTATGATGTTGAACCCACAATCATTACATTGTTACAGTGTACAGTTACAAAAGCTGCCATACTGTTTTTTTTTTTAATATCTTATTTAAAAATATTTCTTACAGGTATCCAGGGGGTCTAGCATGGCAATTACGTATCTCACGTGTAGACATACGCAGAAGTGAACCTTTGTACAAATTGCACAACTTTTTAGTAGCAGAAACTGCCGCTGGTGGTGTATCAAGACAGGAGACCGTGTCTATGATTCCTCCTGTTGTATTACAAGTTGAGCCACACCATAAGGTTAGCTTAAATATACTGAATGTATGCCAATCAAAAACCACCAACAACTTTTTTTATACTGATTTCTACCAGACCAAAATTTCCGCCATTTCATCTCTGACTTGCTACTAACATATCTGATTCTTAACCCATAGATTACAATGTGCTTATTCTATTGATTTTTATTTAAAACAGATATCTTTTATATGATGATTGTTCCAGGTATTAGACATGTGTGCTGCCCCTGGATCTAAAACTGCACAACTTATAGAATTTTTACATGCAGATGAAAGTATTACACCTACGGGTAAGATTGTATTTTTCTTAATAGATTTGATATGGATGTTATTTAGTATAATTTTTATTTTAAGCACATAATATATCATATTGCATTCCAATTACTTCTAAATTATTGATAATTTAGAATTAAAACAGTAGGATCGCGTGGATAACAGTAGAATTCAAACAAATCTTACGTAAAAGTTTTAAGTATTTTTTTTTTAAATATTTAATTAAAATTTTTATTTAATTTTAGGTTTTGTAATGGCCAACGATGTGGACAACAGCCGTTGTTACATGTTAGTACATCAAGCTAAAAGGTTGAACTCACCAAGTATAGTTATAACTAACCATGACTCAGCAGTTATGCCTTCTTTAGTTATGACTGATGAACAGGTGGGTTTTTTGTTTTTTAAGCACAATGTATAAAAAATATTTTAAAACATATAAAACATTTTCTAATGATACATGTTCATTGTGTTTATCAATAATAATATAATGAATACATAAAAGTAGTACCTAATAATAAAAAATAGAACAAGTATGCTTTTGTTTTAGCTTTATAGCTGAGTAGGCAGAGAATTTAGTGTTAAGACACTCTTTTCTCCATCTTACACCGCTATCTATTCAATATTACATGTACAATCACAGTATAGTCCCCACTAGGATAGTAAGTATAGGATAAGTTTTTCACTGTAAACAAGGATTTTTCATTATGTTTTAAGTAGAAAGTAGTGTTTAAATTATGTTAGGTTTTTTCT
The DNA here is from genome assembly GCA_013421005.1 of Heliconius erato x Heliconius himera. NCBI lineage: Eukaryota > Metazoa > Arthropoda > Insecta > Lepidoptera > Nymphalidae > Heliconius > Heliconius erato x Heliconius himera. The sequence goes on from JAATLQ010038596.1 coordinate 134,790, forward strand.
TCTCAATGCCTTAACATTAATTCCTCCTTAGCTACCCTTCCGTTTTACTACATGCGTAAAATAAATGCCACTATTATATTTTCTAAATTGTACACAAAAAATTTTAGAATCCTGGACAAACAAAACCATTGAAATTTGATCGTATTTTATGTGATGTACCGTGTTCCGGAGATGCTACTTTAAGAAAAAATCCTGATATATGGCTGAAGTGGTCCACTGGCAATGGGAATAATTTACATGGGTAAAAGAAAATTGTTCTTTATATTGTATGTAACATGTGTAATTCTACTGTTTATGACTATTATATGTTTCATGTTGTATCCTGCATGTAGCAGGGTAAGCTTGGGAACCTCTGTTCCCATTAAGACACTTCCGTTTCCCACTTTCAGATGAATTTTGGAGGCATGTTAAGTGGAGCGTTTATATATTTACGATATTTTCCTAATAAGTAGAGACCAGTCGTGGCGCAGCGGCACGAGGTGTGACTGTAAAACCGACTAGTTGTGGGTTCGATCCCCACTCGAGGAGATGAAATATTTACTTAAATTTATATTTCCATTTCTTCGCTCTGGTGTCGAGGTTAAGCGCGGCGTTGAGTTCTGCCACTCAACACGCAATGAGTCCCGAATACGGCAGAAAGTGGGAAACGGAGTGTCTTAATACTAAGTTCCTTCTGCCTACCCTGCTGTGTGCGGGATACAGCGTGAAGCTGATTTATTTTTATTTTATTTTCCTAATATGACCATATACTAAATAATAAATGAATATTTCACTTTCAACAGAGTCCAATACCGTATCCTCCGTCGTGGCTGTGAACTCCTATCCATCGGAGGTCGTCTAGTCTATTCCACTTGTTCCTTCAATCCTATAGAAAACGAAGCCGTAGTACACCGTATGTTGCAAGAGGCTGGAGAATCGGTTAAATTAGTCGATGTATCTAATTTACTACCTGGACTGAAGTTTCATAAAGGCAAGTTACATTATTATATAGAATTATGTAATTAAGACGCTTTTGTTGTTGGTTCGACTCTCATTATGGGGATTATGCTGGTGAAAAGAAAAAAACGGAGCTTGTATTGTCGTGTATGAAAATAGTGGAAAATGCAGTGTATTAGGACTAGGTTCCATCTACTCTGCGATATGCGGGCCATAGCGTAAAGCTAAAAAAAATTATGATATTATTTCTGAACGAAGCTGTACTGCATCAGGTCAGAAGTAGAAGATAGTAGATGTATCTAATTCACTACCTGGATTGAGGTTCCAAAAAACTAAGACAACAAACTAACTAAAAACAAGTTATACTAACAATAATTATAATACATACATACATACATAGATATATATTGAATTTTGCTTAACATAGCTTGCAGTTAACCGATTTTACTGGTACAGTGTATTTTTTGATTGACAGAATACAGCGCTACTATTTGCTTGAACTCAACAAAGTTATTAAAACAATTTAAATAAAAGCATACCTCTAAGTGGAGTGGATCGAACCCACAATAATTGAATGTATTGTCATCTTACAATGACACCAATAAACTCATGCTAATTATATATGAAATACATTGAGGAAAAGGATTAATATTGTCAGCTTAATGATATATAATTATTACAATTGTGAAACTAGTTTTATAATAATAAATACCTTTATGCATAGGTCAATATATTTTATGTTCTAGGCATGACCCACTGGCGTCCAGCCTCAAAGGACATGGTGTTCTATGATAAATATGAAGATGTACCAGAAAAATGGCAGACCGTGGTACGACCACAAATGTTCCCACCTAATAAAGAAGATATTGACAAATATGGCTTAGAGAAATGGTACCTATAATTTTTATTTTACTTTCTAAATAAATTAATATAAACTGAATAGTTCATTTCGTCTAGCATTATATTTTATATCCTGATGCTGAAATCCTTCTTTTATAAGTAGTTTCATTAAAATAGATTAAAATAATTAGGTTTCCTTTGTATCTATTTGTTAATGTCGCATGTATCTTTCACAGTATAAGGATTCTACCCCACCACCAAGACACAGGTGGTTTTTTCGTAGCAGTATTCGAAAAGACATCGATATTGCCATGGGAAAAAGAACTAAACATCCCACAAGCAGAGAAAACAGAAGAAACAGAGAAGAAAGAACCACCCAAGAAGAGAAGAAGAATGGGAGGCTATAGAGAAGATCCCTTTGTATTCTTCTCAGGCGACACAGAAGATGTATTCCCATCTATAAAAGAATATTACGATTTAAATGATAGTTTTGATTCAAAATGTCTATTAACGAGATGCCATGTAGGTAAAAAGAAGAATATTTATTTAGTATCGCCCACTGTTAAAGATGTGGTGCAAAAGAATGAAAGTAATATAAAAATTATCAACACTGGTGTCAAGACGTTTGTGAGGTGTGATAATAAGAATATGACGTGTGCATTTAGGTGAGGATTTGATAGATTGTGTTTTTATAATTATAATATATGTAAATAAGTATGTTTTATTATAAATATGTAAATAAGTATGTATTATTATATGTTATATTATAAAATAAGTATGTTTTATTATTATATCTTGAGGCCTCCGTGATTTCTGACTGCAAATGCGACGGTTGTCGGTTCGATTTCCACTTAATCGTGATAATAATATTTATTTATTTACTTTTATGCCTTTCAGATTATCTCAAGAGGGTCTACAGAGTATATTGTTTCATATAGGACCTAAACGTCGTGTCAGTATATTAAAGGAAGATTTGATCTTGGTCCTACAAAACGATAACCCGAGTGACCCGCCTAATATTAATCGTTTCACGGAACACACGCAAAAATTGATGAATAATTTTGGTTAGTATTTTAAAGCCAAAGAAAATATTAAATGTAACAAATTTTGACTTCGACATTCCAATATATTTTTTTAGTCATGCTTAATATTTTTTTTTAATTCTTAATGTTAATGTTCAACAATTGAATATGCGAGCATGTTCTTCTTTATTCATACAAATTATTTCTAACTAGCTTTGTTCACACTCTCTGCTGCATACAGCATGGTAAGCAGATTGAACCTATTGTTAAGACATTAAATTCCCCGCTTACAGTCCAAAGAGTGGAACTCAACTCCGCACTTTGCCTACCAAAACAGAAAAATAATTCGTTCTGTGAAGGGTCATATACATTTAACCCATAACCAATGCGTTTACAGACACTGTCAATATAATAAGTATTCTAATACTAATAACTAAAAGTAGTCTATTAGAAATGCTAAAATGAATAAGAAAGATAAATAATTGTAAATTATATATATTCTAGCAACCGGCAGCTGCGTCCTAGAGTACAAAGATGATACGACCGGTCTTCAGCTGACACTAGTGGGGTGGCGCGGTGTCCACTCTCTCCGCGCGTACACCGCCACCTCTGACACTGTACACTACTTGAGACTACTCGGCGCTGATTATAGTAAATATGGTGAGAGAACATGGCTTTTTCACACTGTATCCCGCATATAGCAGGGTAGATAGAAAAAAATCTAGTACAACATTCTGTTCCCCGGAAACGCAGAACTTAACGCCGCGCTTTCTCTTAACTACTAGACTACTACAATAAGTAAAATTTGACATAGGAACTTTGAGACTTACTGTGTAAATCTTACCGTTTCTTACTTTAAGCGATGATTAGAAAGTAATAAAATAAAAAAAAATGTGAAAGTGTAAATACAAAATTCTAAGACATGTCTATAAATAAAGACTAATTCTTTCATCAAATATTTCAAAAATCAAAAATATATATTAAATAGTTTTTATTTCCGCCATGTTATAACTAGTTAAATATTATTATTATTTTTACTATACCTTGTTCTAGATGTAAATAAATTTAAAAAAGCTGAAGCAACCGAACCTGACAATGAAAATGCTGACAGTAAAGATGCAGAAGTAAATGAAACTGCAGAAACAGAAGATAAAACTCACCTAAATGGTGCTGGGACTAATGATGATGATAAAAAATAATTGTGCCTAATCAATTATTATTATTGCTTAATAAATTTTATATTTATACAGTAGAATTTGTTTTATTTAAAACTAGCTTTCACCAGCGTCTCCACCCACCCGAAAACCTAGTGTGTTTTCCTCCTAGAATTCTTGGAGCATTGCATGTTGAGTGGCGGAACTCAACACTGCGCTTTGCCTCGTTACCAGAGCGAGGAAATGAAAATATATATCTTTTCACTTATTGAATTTGCTGAAACTTTACTTTTTAATGTATAAGTATACCTATTTTTCGTCAAAATGATAATGGTAATAAAAATACGAATGTAATACAGAAACCGCTAGAGGGTCGTTAGTAAATCAATAAAGAAGTTTCGAAATCGTTTATTCTTTCTTTCCATTCGATAACAAACCAACCGTACAGCCTTATCCAAAGTGCTGAATTAACAAAAGTGAGATCCTACATTAACGTAATACACTAAGATTCTCAAAATGAAAGTGACCTAACTAAAATATTGCTGTAATTTCTGACTTTGCTAAAATTTACCATAAAAAGATTATAGTTTAATTGTTGTATGACAATTGTAATTTATCGAATTAGGTCACTTTTACTTTAATATTGCAATTTATACAACAAACAATATTTCTAATAATTCGGCAAACAGTTTACACTTAAAACATTAATATAACAAAATATGCAACGTACTAAACAAAAAATACATTTTACTAACAAATAATAATGTTTGATTCCTTTTTATTAAAAAAATGCTATTTTTAAATATAATCCATTACAGCTAAAATAGTTATTGTAAAGTTCGACACTATAGTCACTTACATATATAATAACAAAATTGACAGTACCGAGTTAATAATGATTATTTTCTTCATTATAAAATCATATTTAATTGGGTAATATTTTTATTGACTTTTCTCTTCGTACTTCATTCCATAATTATTACTTACGTACATTTTGTTTTTAAGAATACATAAAACTTCGCGCCAAAAGCATATTTTTTTTTAATTTTAATAATCGTCTTAAGTTAATTCACTTTCATTTATTTTCCAATATCAATAATCCATTATGAAGCTTATTAGTCTTATCATTTAGAAATAACGAGATTTTTTTTCAAATTTGTCAAATATCTGCATATTTGCTTAATGTATTTCTTAATTTGTAATACAATGTAATTTTTAATTTGTATTTTTTAAAATTAATTAGGACTGAATGTCACGGACAAATTTAAATTTATATAAGTATTTGAGCAAAGATAATACAGCAAAATTTGCAGTCATATATTTTTTTACTAAAATAAACACAAACAATATATTTACACAATTTGTTGAGAATTTTACTTCTAAAAAATGCAATGTGACGGCGTTATTATAAATATTTATACCTTTTCATAGGTGTATTTGAAACATGATAATATATACAGGGCATTTTTTTTGCAATAAGTTTTGAAACGTATTAGAAGATAAATCCAGTCAGTCCATTAATTCCAATGATACTTAAACTTTTTTTTTTAACTTTAATTAATACCGTAAGTATTTTACGGATCCTTATTACCTATAACTTAATTTAAGGTCAAATAAACGAAAGCACACCGCTAAAAAGACGAAAGCCACCACGGTACAATGTCCCGTTTTGAGTTAAATGAAATATGGTCACTAATTCAAATTTGTAATTAAACATACTTAGGATAAAAACAAAATATTGACTTTCTAGTTAGGTACTCTCGCCTCTTTTCATATATAAGAATGAGATAGATACCTGTATTTTTTATTACTATTCTCTTTATCGTATTTGTGATAGTCATCTTTTTAACATTGAAACTGAATTGTACAGTTACAAAATATTAAATTACTAATATTTTAGTAGAAAATATAACATTGTTCATACGCATCTTATTATATAATATCAAGTTTTGCATGCCAAAGACTACCTAAGCTTTGTGATTGGACTTAGAATGTCAACGAAAATTTGTTTTTTTTTAAATTCGGCTATGGGTTCTACCAAGTACAAAGATGAATCAAAAGTATTGTTAGCATCTGTTAAACTCATAAATTTATACTGGTCAAATGGATTTATTAATCGGTACATAGGTATAGGTATTATACATAAGATATATTATAGTATATTTACAAAAATATATACAGTGATACCCTTCGATCAACTATCCATATGTATAGTTAATGGAAGGTGATACCTAATAGAAAAAACTTTTAAAATGGTTCATAATCATTTATTAAACATTACGAGATGGTTAGTCATATATTAATATTAATATTTTTTTTAGAACAATGAGCTCGGTAGTGGCGCAGGGGCAAAACCGACTGGTTGTGGGTTCGATCCCCCACTCGAGGAAATGAAATGTTTATTATCATTTATATTTCCATTTCAGTGTGCGGGATACAGCGTGAAGCTGATTTAGAATATCAAGGCTCTATATTCAATATAATGCGGGTACCTACAGGTTGTTAAAAAAGTTATGGTGAAATTTCATCTTTAATCATTAGAAATAATTTAATAAATGCTTACGAATGTACCCAATTATAATATTTACAACTACGCATTAAATGCAATCTGGCAAATGTTATACATCTAATAAATCCTGTTCCAATTTAAAGTATTAGATTTTATATTCGTAGGCTAGTTATAATTATTAACAAACCGCTCTCAAATCTGAGATCATCCTTGAGATCGATCATATGAGGCCGTTTCATTCATACATTTACGATTTATAAATACGGGCCTTAGAAAACTTCACAAAATAAACTAAAAAGGTAGTCGTTTAAGTTAACATTTTACGATAGTTACATAATATTCTAATATAAGAAGTATAACGAAAAATAAAAAAAAAATTGTCTTTGGAACAATGCACGTAAGGTACTGAATTAAATTCTATTTACGTTATTTTTATTATAGAAAATGTTTCAAAATATTATGACATTTTAAATTGTGTTTTATATTGCAAAATTTATCATATAATATGTGAAAGTATCTATTATTTAAATTCAAAATCAAAATTTTCTTTATTCTAAAATGTTTTTGCAAATACTTTTGAATCATCGAATGAAGTTAAAGCTACCATTAGTTCGGAATGCAAGTCTGCCGAGAATTTAAAATATTAAACTTCCAGTCTGAATTTATTAAAATTAAAACAATCATTTATAATTTGATCAACTTAATTTGAAAATTGTCTAAGATAAATAACTTATGTTTAATCTACACAATTATAGTCATTTTATCAAAATTTGCTTAGAAATTGGAATTGTCTCTTTGATATTGGAAGAAAAATTTTTTTTGCAGCGCTATTTTAATTTAAAAATTAGCCTTAAGATTATTGTATTTTATATTTACATACTAATCTCATTTATAACTTAAAGATTTTGGGCTTTCGCGCCAATTTACTTATGCTAATTTAGGTACCCCTGAGACTCTATCAAGAACGAACTAAATGGCCTTAATAATTATTATAATTTCATCAATGCTAAGCATATGAAAAATATAAATTTGTTATACATATATTATAAATACGTATAAAATGTCTATACTTTAATGTAAAAAACTGTACTTAAAGAATATGATAAAAAAAGAACAAATTAAATGATATCTAATGAGTATTTTAGTAACGTTTTTATTCTTCCTCTTGGATAATAAGCTATATGAAAAATTTACCAAAAGTCCACAAAATATTGTAAATAATAATATAGACAAAATAATTTAAAAAAATAGATTTGTACTCAAAAACAGAAAAAAACGTTTCATAAATCTAAAGTTACCTACTTCTAAAAGCTACCTTAAGTCTATACCATCATCTGAAGATCCATTCTCAATAACCTGTTTCATTTAATACCGCGACCCAATATCACAGTGGGTGATGTGGTTTCGGTGACCGAACTACTCTAAATATTTTATTTTAATTATTAAGTAATCTATATTATTAACCTATTAAGTTGTGAGGAAGTTTCTTTAAGAATGATTTGTTAATTGGACAGTGTTGCTGTATATTTAGTGTTTATTTCAGTTTTATAACTTTTATCTTTTTAAGGCATTTATTAAATTAAAATGTTTGTCTGTCCGTCCGTATTTCACAACCACATAATTCGGATTATGATTACATAGTTGAAACTTAGTAGTTGTATGTATTCTGTGAAGCGATTTACAGTTGTTTGAAAACGTAAATAAATAAGAAATGTAATTTAGAGACGCAAAACAAAAACATTGCGGCTTTGAAGACTTGAAAAGTAAATCTTGATCGGCCAATTTAAGTTTAACTTTTTTTAGATGTATTATTATTTATGTTCATAATGTAAGGTAAGCCAGCATGAGAGATGATGGTTAATTTATATATACAAACGGTATTGTTTTTTTAATAATCTAATTTTCAAATGTAGGTAATTGTTAAGTCTAGCTACGTGTTTGTCTCCCGTAGTATAAAAGTGATTTAACTTTACGAAAAAAAAACTTTTAATTTGAAATAACTTATACTATTCTACATTTATATGGTGATTCCCACAAATCGTAAAATAATTGAATTAGGTCACTATCATTTTGAAGATGCAGTTTGCTTTTTAAATCCATTTGACAAAAAAAATCATTACAACCAAACATTTAACTTTTTTGTACTACAACAATTACATTATAAACAATGTTATATTTCCTTCAACTACTAAAACCGGTAAGCAAACTCTACATACACTAATAATATAACAATATTGGTTAAATATTGTAAAGCCTACTGAAATTTTACTGAACTTTATATGACCTACTTTAGTGACTAGCATGGCTTTTAAGGAAGGTAATTGTAGTTATATAAACAAACAAGTTATTTTTACTAAATATTGTACATTAATCGTACAGTCAACAAAAAAATCTTATTTCATATATAAAATAAAATTGTGCACAACTTAGCCTTAACACATTGTTAGTGTAGTAAATTATAAAAAACAGTGCATCACAATTTCAAATAAAACAATATGAGCAATCTAAGACGGAATCCACACAACGGACGGTCAACAATGGACAAGGAATTCGTATTGAACATTAAACACTTAGAAAACATAATATATTAAGTAGTTAATATTTTTGAATAACTAAGAAAACGATCAGTTAGTTTCACGTCTTTTCCCGCATCAGGGTAGGCAGAGAGAACTTAATGGCAAGACTCTCCGATCTCCACATTCTGCCTGATTCTAACCATTGCCTGTGAAGTAGCGGAGCTTAACAAAGCCCTTTATCTTGTTGGAGCGGAGAAATGAAAGTAATTCCTCCTCGTGGTAATGGAAACCACAACCGGGGTTTCAGTTTCGTATTAAGTAAGTAAGGTACACTTAAATTACAAAGAATCAACGGTTTTTGCTACTTTATAATAGATATTAAATAGTGATTACAGAGTCTATTCTATTCTATTTTTAAAATAAATGCATATTCAGACTTGAAATTCAGATCGCTAATAATTGTTGGTAAATATTTATTTCTAAGTGAAAGTTCACAAAGACGTGTTGTCACTTAAATTGTCAATAATAATTACACTAAACCAAAA
>JAATLQ010038597.1:0-50354 GCA_013421005.1 Heliconius erato x Heliconius himera
AAAAACCCGATAAATATAAAGTAAATTAATTAAAATGATTACTTTTGCTTAACCTTCAGAGATAAACATGGTATATGTATAGCGGACTTTTTTAAACATTAAAGAACAATATTTTTGTAAAACATTGTTTTTATGTATCTCATAAGGTTGAGTCGGCGCCCGCTATGTATGCGTTAAGCTCATTTTGGGTGACGTTTTCTTATAACAAACAAACTTTGCAAACCGTTGCTTAGCAACGGGCGGTTGTTATTAACATGGCGGAATAAATTGCCTGTCAAACTAAAAAGAATTTTAATATATTAGTATATATCGACAATATTACAAATATGAGAAAAAAAATAACCTATGTTCATCCGAAGACCCTTAAGTATCTCTTTATGAGTATTTTATCACAATTGAATTAGCGGTTTGGCCCTGATTGCGTAACAGACAGACAGACAGACAGACAGACAGACAGACAGACAGACAGACAGACAGACAGAGTTACTTTCGAATTTATAATATAGGTATGGATTTGTTAGTAATATAGTCACAGTATATCTCTGAGCTGTGTGCCTGTTGGCAAAGGCCTCCTCTAATTAAATCTATATTATACATGTATATTAATTCATTTTTAGGGTTCCGTGCCTTTTAAGGAAAAAAGAACTCTTCAAATCACTTTGTTCTCCGTCCGTTTGTCAATAGCCTTTATCTCAGGAACACTTGGAGATATCGAATAAAATTCAAACCATATACATAGATCTACGGTCCCTTGTTTTCTGAAAAAATCAATTAATAAATAGGAGTACTAGTTGAAAATTTTATTACATACATTTGTGGTTAAATCCAAAAAAATAATAATAAAAGGGGGACAACATTTGATATTAAAGCCACTAGTTCAAATAAGGTATCAGAAAAAAGGGCTCTGGCTAAGCTAAGCTTGAATTTCAGAAAAAGCTCGAAACCTTAATTTTTGTACGGAACCCACGGTGGGCGAGCCAGACTCGCGCTTCGCGCTTTAATGTATATGTTATTATTAATATAACATATATAATTAGCCTTTAATTTGAGTACATTATTATAATAATATGCGTAATTCAACAAAACAATAAATATAGACATCGCTACACTTATTGTAATAGATTCAATCAAATATTCGAAATAGTTAGATATATTAAAAGTTTCATTAAGTTATACTTTTAAAAAGAAACATTGTATTTATTCAGCAATACAAAATTAATATCAAAATGATTAAAACAAGATGGTCGGCAGAAGAAAATATCTACATCAATCGCTAAGGCCTCCATATTTCTGTATTTCTTATATGAAATTAAGAATTGACTACAGTGAGTTTAATAAGACGCATAACCACGTAAAATTCTATATATTAGAACAGAACATGGAGTCCTTCTTTATTCTTTTTATAGCAAAAAACCAAATATTAATAAATATCTATTTGTTTTATCTTCATACAATAGTAAGATCCTAATAATTACGCACTTCACTTTCCGTCCATTTTAAATCAAAACATCAAAGTCAATAAATAAAGTAAAACTTGTACGTTATCACGTAAACAACAAACTCAACAAAAAAAAACATGACCACAAACAGCGTCAAGGCCCAGAGTAATAAATTGTACTGTAAAAGGGCACTAAGCCAGTCGTTACAGGATAGATTATACCCGGGAGTAGATTTACGCATGCGATCCTTTTCCGTGTAGGCTTTAGTGAAGCTAGTTTAACATTTATAAAAAATACAAATACCTAATCTCAGGACAAAGATGCAACACTTTTTTTATCTTCACGCTGTATCTCGCAAATAGCAGGGTAGGCAGAGGGAACCAACCTGGAAACCTAGTGTTAATTCTTAAGAAAGGAAGGTGGAGCCAAGCCAAGGAGATTAATTCCCAAGATAATTATTTTAACATCATTTACAGCCATAAACAAAAAAGAAACCATATTTTGACGTTAATTATATAAACCTTGCTTAAAGACTAAGATAAACCGTACAATTAGGATGACCTTATAACAAAAGAAATCGCCAAAATAGATTTTAGTAATTAAGACCAGGCACACTCCCGCGAGGCCAATCGTGGCGCAGCGGCACAAAGTGTGACTGTAAAATCGACTGGATGTGGGTTTGATCCCTACTCCAGGAAATGAAATATTTATTTACATTTATATTTTCATGTCTTCGCTCTGGTGTCGAGGTAAAAGATGGCGTTGAGTTCCGCCACTCAACACGCAATGCTTGGCGGAAAGTGGGGAACGGAATGCCTTAACACTAGGTTCCCTCTGTCTAACCTGCTGTGTGCGGGATACAGTGTGAAGCTGATTTAATTTTATTTTTTTACACTTCCGCGAAGTTTATCCCCGAATAGGTATTAACATGTATTAAAATAAACATATAGAAGTGTATGAAAAAAAAATGATACCACCCATCACTATTGTTTTATTTTTCGTGGTTAACAAAGTAAATTCCAAAACATAAATTTGAAGGAAACAATACATTGAAACTTAAATGAAGGAAATAATAATGTAATATACGACGCACTAGAAGTACTGCTGGGACGTGTCTTATTAAACATGATGATATTGGATTTTTATTATAATAAATGTATTTCCTAGGTCCGTCTGGTTAGACGATTCTCAACTTTGAGCAAAGTTTAGCCAAGAGGATTGATTTGCATATCTAAACTTTTACGTTTGGTGTAGGGGTACAAGCGTGCGATTGTAGACACGACGTTTGAGGGTTCCATTCCCACTGGGGGGAAATTATTTTTTGTAATATTTTCATTTCTTTTGGTAACGAGGCAAAGCACGGCTTTAAGTTTGGCCACTCCACACGCAACGCCTCAAGAATTCTGCGAAAAGTGGGGAACGCAATTATCTTAATAGCAACAGTGTCTTTTTTTGAACACAAGGTTCGCAGCTTTCCTATGCCTACACTGATATGTATGGAATACAACAGCGTAAAGCTATAAAAAATCGTTGTTAAATAAAATCTTAGTGAATATTTAATATACACACATTTGACATAGCGCCGCTGAACAAAAAAAAACTACACAGAACTAATATTAATATTCATATCATAGATGTTTTAAATTAAATATTAAGTTAGTGTTTGACAAATTTATGTCTATTTGGTATTTATTATCAATATATATTTTAACTCGAATTACCGGTTGAAGCTGGTAAAATATTAATTAATATACAAGATTGATTTAAAATTAGGAACTCGCGTCACTTTGAGATAATAATGCGTGTATTTTACTAGTCATCGATAAAAATAACACTGAAACAACAAATATTCAAAGACAATATATTTATATTATTTATGAAAGAACTCAACTGAACTGACGATATATTTAATATCATCAACAAATATGTGCACCAGCGTCACCACCCACCAATAGGTCTGTAAAATATAACTAGGAAACTAATTTCTAACCTTTCAGCCTTTCGATATCTACTAGGGCTCGTATTTATAAACCGTTCTCAAGTCTGAGATCGGGAAAACGGCATCTCAAGATTAATCTCAGACTTGAGAGTATTTTATAAATACGGGCCTAAATGTTCTATGATCATAACATTCCTACGAAACCTATAAATATAATTAAATGTGAACATTCTTCCCGTCACATTCCAATGAGACGTCTCTAAATAGCCAAGTATCAAGTTTCCTAATTAGATAATAGAAAGAAAGAAAGATACCCATCTCCCGCAATCATCCAGACAACCAAGAGCGTACTTGCTACTATCATTATACCATTTAAATCTATGCCGAGGACTTTATTATAGGGAGTGCATTCATTAGACAACAATCTTTTGATCCTTATTTGGATAGGTCTCCTGGATCACACCTTATATGTGATTGTTGTAGAAACCTTTATATAGTGGAAGATAAAGTCATCCACATGTAGCAGAAAATGGACCTAAAGACATGCCTTAAATATACTATTAATAAGAAAAAAATATTTAATTTTTATAATATATCTAATTATAAAAATGAAATATTTTTTTTTTACTTATATTGGAATCATTTTTATTACATTTTTCTATTTATTCATAAAGAAGAATGTGTATAGAACTATGTTAAACACACAACTGTCACTTGGGACAATGCGTGCAGGACGGTAGTTTCCATTTCTACGCTTTCATCTTAGCTAGCTGGCAGACCGGCTCGGCTCAGTGGATTTGTATGACCAATACAATTGCTAATTCATACGGATATGACAAAATTTTATATGAAGCCTTTTGTGGAGATGATATTATTTGAAACTGCTACTACTAAAACACTGAACTCTATTCGTTATCTTTTAAACGAGTTAAGCCAAAGGAAATACTCTACGGAGTGTCTTAACACTAGGTTCCCTCTGACAACCCTTCTGTGTGCGGGTTACAGCGTGAAGCTGATAAGATAAAGAACAATAACTCATATATGTACTCATGTACTGTGCGCCACAAACGAACTATTGTATTTAGTATAGCCACTTTAATGATATTATTGTCAATTGTCACTATATCTCATATTTTAACGCTCCAAATGAATGGAAGACAAAGAACGCCAGTCATTCATAATTTCTTTTCGTTTCTTTTGTATGGAATCGCTGCGGGTGCTTTGAGGTGTCATAAAAAGAGGGCGAAAGCCCCTTCGAGTTACGGTTAAGCCTTGGTGTACCTGACCACACTCCAGACGTTCGGTTTTTATACAGTGTATGACACATTTTCTCAAATTTAAGTGAACACATTGTAAACGATAATATATTTAAAGTGTAAATTTAAATAAATATGTTTATAAAATATTGTTATTATATAAAACTAAATGTTTAAAAAAGTACTAATAATACAGTAATAAGTATACATATAGAACAATTGTACCGTGTGCTTCTAATCACACCAAATTATACAACAACCGTCAATATAGAGTATATTGAATGTATTGTAAAGAAATTTACAAATACCGGCCATAGTGCACACACGAGTATTTTTTTGCCCTACAATTTAGTAAAATAAGATGGTTTCCTAAATTTTTTTTAAACAGATGAATAAAGTAATCATTCCGCTTTTTTCTAACGCCCTCCCCTCCAACGAACGCCGACACCTGGTCACCGTTTTAACGACTTCTTTATATTTTATGGCTCGTTTAGACTGACTTGTTTCAACACAATGCAATAATGAAAAATTATATTTTGATAATTACTTGTAATTACCGACAATTCTTTTGTAATTTGAAAAAGGTTCCCTTAAAAATATTTTTGTCGGTTCCAAAAAACGTTTAAGCCCCTTAGGTGAAACTCCTTCCAGCTAAAAATTCCTGGACCAGTTTAAGTCGCAATATGACAGACATTAATCGCCTTTTTACCAGGAGATTTTAGAAATGTACTTAAATTTTTAGATATGCTCTACGTTTTTCTACGTATTTACTTTTATATGCATAGGCCAGTCGTGGCGCAGGGGCACAAAGTGTGACTGTAAAATCAACTGTTCGTGGGTTCGATCCCCACTCGAGGAAGTGAAATATTTATTTTAATTTATATTTTCATTTCTTCGCTCTGGTGTCGAGGTAAAGCGCGGCGTTGAGTTCCGCCACTCAACACGTAATGCCTCCAGAAGTCGACGGAAAGTAGGGAACGGACTGTCACTAGGTTCCTTCTGCCTACCCTGCTGTGTGCGGGATACAGCGTGAAGTTGATTTGATTTTAATTTTTATTCATATGCATTCATTCTATGATTTTGTATATAAAAAATATGCTTGCCTTTATATATTTCTCTAGTTTCTTTATCTACAATATTAGTGTAGAGCATTTATTATTAACTAGCACACTGTATTATTTATTTTCTCAGCTTATTTACTTTGGTGATCTAGTAAAATTATCATTTTAATGGCAATATCCATACATTGATAGCTAAAATTTCAATAAAACACTTATTTTTTAAGAATATTATTACTTGCAATTTTATTGCAAGCTTATTCTTTTTATTTATGAAATAATTGAAATAAAACAAACAGCACTTGCCAAAATTTAATAGTGAAAAAATTTAAATCATCCGTCCGTCACTCCGTTTCTGAAATTCGCGTGAACAAATGCACAGACAAACACACACAAATGCCCCCAATAATACATTTTCTCATATATCTTTAATGTACAGACCAATGAGTTATATGTTACATATATAGATTTATCTTTAAGCGTCTTAATCATTCATCTTTTGAGGACAATACAAACTAAATAGAAAACGTGATATCTATTTTCCCGCCATTATTGAATTCTTGTTTGCTCTTAGATTGCATTGTGATGATTTTATAATATCTGATAGTTTTTAGACATTAAAAAACCATGCTACAATAAAAAAAGTTGAAAAAAATGCTTTCTTAGAAAACATAAAAAAATTAAGGCGCTCCGACCACTAAGCCATATATATGTTCTCATATTTACAGATGTTTATCCTTTCCTACACTACTTTAATTAATAATACTTGGACAATTTGTGACCATTTTGTATTAGTTATAATCAACTGTCATTATTCGCAACACATAAGAAGATAATTATAATATAATTATGGGTAAGTAGGTATTTTTCTTTTCCCTACAGTATATCGCGCCAAGTTCCATTTCTGTTGTAGCAGAGGACATGGACTGGATTTTTTTGTTCCAATGGCTCTCCATATTATGTAAACAAAAGAACAACTTCTATATATACAAGAAGTTTTGTAGGTGCCTATATATATGAATATAGTCGACATGTCTGGCCTAATATGTAATATGGCATAAAAAGAAAATATTACGTAGCGATGCTACTTTAAGTATGAAGTTGAGAGGTTTTGCTAATTCCTTTTTAATGAACACGTATAACCAGACAACGGCCAAACTTGTACGTTCCATACTCGTACTTACATGAAAAGTTCATCCTGCTGGTGGAGATTTCGGTGTTTTTCATATATACTCGTACAATAACAATGTGAAAAATATTTCGTCTAGGAAAAATATTTAAATTTATGATCTACAATGTTTAATCTGTCAAAAGTTTACAGACAGATTAAATAAGAATTAACAACAGTTAAATAAGATTTAATATTATTTTATAAATTGTTTCAAATACTCTTAAATACAAAATAAACTACTAATCCCCAGCAGTTTTAAATATAAACCAAAAACTAAATAAAGCTCCTACTGAGTTTGTATTAATTTATTACAAACATTATCGTAAATAGTTACTTTTTTTATTAAATGTAAAGTTGTAAGCATTTGTCATTTATATGTCACATGATTTTTAAAATGTAAATGAAAATAAGCTGTACTAACGTTACGTCGACGCTGGTAGCTTCCGTTCATCTTTAAATGTCAAATAGAAATTTAAAAGATTATCTAAACAATTGTAATATATTTCAAGAATCTGGAATATATTCTACTAATCCTACTATTATTAAAAATGTGAAAGTTTGTGAGGATGGATGTTGAAAATATCAGATAATTTCTATCAATGACTTTCAAGTTTTGCGGAGATTAATGTTGCGGAGTTGAGTTCCGCCACTCAACACGCCATACCTCCTGAAC
This sequence comes from Heliconius erato x Heliconius himera, assembly GCA_013421005.1. Lineage (NCBI taxonomy): Eukaryota > Metazoa > Arthropoda > Insecta > Lepidoptera > Nymphalidae > Heliconius > Heliconius erato x Heliconius himera. The sequence goes on from JAATLQ010038597.1 coordinate 7,537, forward strand.
ACGGCGGAAACGGACGGGGACATGGTAACGGAGTGTCTTAACACTAAGTTCCCTCTACCTACTTCGTTATGTGCGAGATACAGCGTGAAGCTGATTATATCTGTTAAAGTAATAATGTATTAAAATATACAAAAATCTTATCTCATATTTTTTATAATTTTTTGAAACAAAATGTAAAAATATTAAATTATATTATTAGACTAAAACGGATTATCATGTTAATCTAGAAAATGCTGTAGCTATACAACAACTTTAAAGCGCAAAAGGAAGCTCGTGTCAAAAGAGCCAAAACTTATTTTCATAAGATAATACTACTGTTTCTTAAAGTTAATATATGTGCATAAAAGATGTGCACTCAATTATTCATATCGACTTTACAAGTCTCGGCAAATTGCGTATAATAGCAAAAACTTGACCCGGCCATTGCCATCGCTTCGAGGCCGTAGAGCTATTTTGTTAGTTTTATTTAGACGACGGCTTATCCTAGCGCACAAAAACGATTTTATGCCTTAACTGCAACATACCTATGTTTAGTATATAAATTTTATATACAGGATGGGAAAATTATATAAAATAATTTATATAAAATTTAAGCATTCAATTTAAGACAAAAAATATATATATATTTTAGTAATTTACCAGCATTTTTTATATCGTAATAGTATTTTAATTACATCTAAAGCTATCGTTTATATCGAGCATTTAATAACCTAAAAGACCATGACAGGCAATCTAGAGCGAATACGAAGTAGGACAAGTTGAACATAAATTAATTTATTTTATGACATACATAGGTCTATCGTATGTAGGAAGGGTATATACAAAAAAACTGGGCAAGCGCGAGTCGGGCTAGCCCGTCGTACTCCGTACTAAAATTTAAGGTCTCGAGCTTTTTTTTGAAATGCAGGCTTGGCTTAGCCAGAGCCCTTTTATTTGATACGTCATTGAAGTAGCAAGTTTTGCCCGCTTTTTATGGCTATTATTTTTTAGGATTTATAGATTTCAGATTTTTCCCTAAACTATTCTCTAGGTGCAAATTTCGTAATTCTAGAGTCGACAAGAAGTGTCCTATTAATTTTGATTCCCTTTATAGTGTAAAAATACGCTTTTTTCCAATATAAACGGCCATATCTTTTTTTCTGAGGCCAGTCGTAGCGCAGCGGCACGAGGTGTGACTGTAAAACAGACTGGTTGTGGGTTCGATCCCCACTCGAGGAGATGAAATATTTAATTAAATTTATATTTCCATTTCTTCGGTCTGGTGCCGAGGTTAAGCGCGGCGTTGAGTTCTGCCACTCAACACGCAATGCCTCCAGAATTCGGCGGAAGTGGGGAACGGAGTGCTTAAACACTAGGTTCCCTCTGCATACCCTGCTGTGTGCGGGATACAGCCTGAAGCTAATTTTTTTTTTTTTTATATCTTTTTTTAAGTATATTTAGAAATATGTTTTTACCAGGAAATCGTGGGATCGTAGATCTGTGTATATGGCTTAAATTTCAACTCGATATCTCTAAGCGTTTCTGAGATAATAGGTCTTGACAGACAGACAGACAGACAGACAGACAGACGGACAACAGAGTGAATTTATAAGGGTTCCTTTATTTCTTAAAAAGTACAGAACCCTAAAAACAAATATTATTATGTTGAAATTATTGGGATTTGGAATGATTAAAGAATTAATAATCTATAAATGAATAGAATATAGAATTTCTTTATTTTACCATTTCTTTTGTAATAAATAAACTTTTAACTTTAGTCTATGGAGCCATCTGATTCTAAATGTTTGACGGTCGTGGGTTTCTTTTGGGGAAATATTTATATCCAGTACTATTAGTCTTTTCCGTTCTGATTAGATAAAGTTCGTTGTTGAGTTCCGCTCCCAGCACCTATTAATTCTATCTTGTCTATGGCTATGGATTATCGCTAAATAATCTATTTTTATATCCGTTACCTCACACGCTTACTAATGAAAGAATGTCTGAAATCTTGGAAAAAAATTAAAAAAAAAAAAACTTATTTATATAATATCTCTAAAAGTGTACTAAGTTTTGGTTGTTAATTTCTCTGGCTATTTATAAAAGCGGAAAATATCATAGGGAAATATTCTCTTTCTAAACATTCTATTCCAAAAGCATAAAAATCAATTTATTACCATTTTACCTAATTTATTCTGATAACCAAGGTAAGTGACAATTTAAACCAATATAACTTTTTATTCATTTCTAAAATACACACAGTAAATATATGTAAATTATATTTGAAATGCATGTTATTAATACGATCCTATTGGAAAATGAGCAGTACATTAGCGAGAAATTACAGATGTTATTTGAAATGTATTTATGCAAGGAATTGCATGTAATAGTGTTCCACTTGCATATATACGCTAAAAGACTCTAATTAATTTCTTTTTTCAGCATCACTCTGTATGCAAGGAGCAACTTAAGCTATTATGTTTTGGAAAGGTGATAGATACAACTTCATTTTCCGATTAATTCTGGAGGCATGTCGTGTTCAATGGCGTAACTCAACGCCACGCTTTTGACTCGACACCAGAGCGAAGAAATGAAAATATTAAATATTTCATTTCCTCGAGTGGGAATCGAAACCATAACCTGTCGCGTTTACTTTACTTTCATATGCTTGTTTCACCCTTGGGAGCCTACACCACGACCACCTCAATTAACATTTTATTTTCTTAATATGAATGTATGGTTTTATATCCTCTAGCCTAAAGCAACGGAAAAGCAATTCCTTCTTTATAAAATGAACTATATGTGGAACTAAATAACAGTTTAATATCAGTTAAGTATTTTACAATGAAAACATGTCCTACCTACTACAGTAACTGTTACGGGCACCGTAACGGTAAAATATATAGCTAAGTAAATATTTTTTTTTTCTGTATTACGCAATCATTTATTATATTTTATTACTTTCAAATCCAGGCCAGTCGTGGCGCAGCGGCACAAAGCGTGACTGTAAAACCGACTGGTTGTGGGTTCGATCCCCACTCGAGGAGATGAAATATTTACTTAAATTTATATTTCCATTTCTTCGCTCTGGTGTCGAGGCAAAGCGCAGCGTTGAGTTCTGCCATTTAACACGCAATGCCTCCAGAATTCGGCAGAAAGTGGGGAACGGAGTGTCTTACACTAGGTTCCTTCTGCCTACCCTGCTGTGTGCCGGCTACAGCATGAAGCTGATTTATTTTTTATTACTTTCAAATGATATTTTATTTAATTTTTCTTGATAACGAAAATATCAATCATATTGATTATTATAATTTAGGGAAATAAATTAAACCGAAAAGTTTATTTAAAATATTATTTTTTAAAAGTTTATAGCAACAGATACGGGGTTGATACAATATTTTCACATAACTTAATAAAAAATATGTCAACAGGTAAATATGTATAAATAGAAACGTAAAAAGAATGGCGTAACATTAAGTTTTATTTGTTTTATCCTATAAAACAGTTCACTTTATTGCAAATTGTACTATTAAACTTTTAAATAACCTAAGACTTGGCAGCATCTTATGCCGTAAACTAATATCCGAGTAAATATAAATGTAATTTTATAAGGCAGGACATATTGTATAAGGACATTTTGTATTCATTCACCTCATGTCATATAAATTATTAATTCAACGAACTTTAATACTAGAAACGAATTTATGGTCTTCCAATTGACATATAGGTATTCAACTTTACAATAGCAGCTCTTAGCAGCCCAAGGCTAGCTTTTACTTTTCACCTAGCAATAAAATTTAGTCTAGTTTTAGTATTTTAGTATAACTAATATTGAATAAAATTGATGTTATGATTTGAGGCCGTCGTGGAACAGGGGCACAAGCGTGTGAATGTAATGAGCGGTGCTAAGTTCCGTCGTGGGAATTTTGCGGGAACGGAATATCGTACTAGTTTCCCATGTTCTCTCTGCAATTCTCTCTGAAAATTTTAAAACATCACTTATTAAATTAAACTAGAATATTATTAAGATTACAATACTATGTATTTAATTTAAAAAAAAACCTATATTTCTCCACCATTAATTCTGCTACACAAGCGTTAATAAGAAATTTCATTCAATATTTACCATCAATCTTAAGTTTAGTAGTTAAAGTGGCAACAAAGCTAAAAATATCTACATCTCAAAAGATCAGCTTGTTTAGTCAGAAGAGTTCAAAGTAAATCTTTCATCAGATATTCATAAAAAATACTCAAAATGTTTTCCTTAATATATATTCTGTTATTTTCGTTCTTCTTCTTCATTCTGCAGTACAAACACAGGGAACCTAATATTAAGATACTAATTATTAGTTTCTCGCCATGAGCGTATCTAGATATATTTTCCAGGGGGTGCCTGGATTTTAGCTTTGAACAGATCCGTTCTCGTTTTTTTAACAGGATGATTTTTTTATAAGTAAAAATTCTGGGGTGGGCACAAGAATATTCTGGAGTAGGCACGGACCACATGCTTCTCGCCCATTTATGTGATTGGCCGCTGTTCCCAATATAACACCAAACCTTGTCTGACCAAACTGGTAATACGATTCCACATTCAAACATCGTCCAAAATATACCAAAATTATATTATAAAGAGAATTTGCAACTACTTTCACATTTGATTGTTTCGATTACAGTTAGCATTTCTCCTACAAAAAAAATCAATTGCAAGTTGACCGGTTTTTACTTCATGGTGCAGCAGAGCGCCGGACCGTGTACCATTGTCATTCAATCGGACCCATTGTGCCCTTTGTAGGACCCCACGATGATTCGACATGGGACAGTGGACGTTAATATCATGTCCCCCATTAAAAAATAGATATTTACATTATGTTGGTATGTGAAATATTTAAGATGATTTGTATAAAATTATTTTATTTTTGAGAGCAGTCATGGCGCAGGGGCAAATATTATTATATTCTTTATTACACTTTAAATAAAACACATACAGGTAATACAAAATTAAAAATATTAGTTAACAATGGTGGGTTTATTTCTAAAAGAAATCTCTTCCAGCCAACCAATGGAAGTGGGTATGATTGTCAAACAGCAGGAAGAGAATACAGTGCAGTTTTCAAACAGAGAGGGAAATAATTAAAAAAGAATATACAAAAGACACATAATATCCAAATACATAAATAGCTACGTATACAATTAAACATATATATCCTATATACATTGATACATACTACATTAGTAAATAAAAAAATAGCTGTGTTTGTAACACACAGTGCCTACAGACATCGGCGGAGATTGGGGAACGGAGTGTCTTGACACTAGGCTCGCTCTGCCTACCCTGCTACATGCAGGATACAAAGCTGATAAAAAAATATTCCCTTGAAATTCATTGTTTATGATATTTAAATTTATTGTATTGTAATGTTTTTAATTACGGTATGTTACGGTAGGTAAAATATACTACCTACTACTACAAAGTCAGTTTGCTTTATTCAAATAGAGTTGGTATAAGAGACCTAACTAAATAACCTTCTCCACTACTGTTTACTTACTAAAAAAATATATAGTATAAATACACCTACGCTATGGTCCTACGCCTAGTACATAAAGAAAATATTTTGAATTTTTAATAAGTTAAGTTAATATAGCCTAAATGATAAACAAGAACTTTTTAACGTTTTCTACCACTCAACACGCTCTCACTAGGTTCCCTGTGCCTACCCTGCTGTGTGCGGGATACAGCGTGAAGCTGATTTATTCATTTACTGGATACTGACGCAGGTTCCTTATGTAAATTAAACTAGAAATGTTATAATAATTTTATTACATTATTTCATGTTTTTATTACCCCAGTTTTAGCTTTTGCTAAAGGAAAGTTTACTTAGACATTCTCATATATAACTTTCTAAGTTGGGTACATATGTAAGTTAGGTACTTATATATGTATTACTAATATAATAGTAATACTTAGTATATGTTAAAGATTTAAATTTATATTATTATTTAATGATTCTTAAAAAATACACCGTGAATGATCTTATATTAATATAAACATCTATATAAAATATAAAAATATATATTTCCTACTAATTAAAATAAGTTATCCATTTAAAAATTTATATGTTAATGGTTTACGATTAGTAATAATAATGGAAATAAAAAAAAATATTTTATATAAAATATTCTTCCTCATAATACAAAAAAATATATTTGGCATTAGGTACATATGTAAAGATGGATATCTTTAATAACATTCCGAAAGACCAGTTACGTTCCGGTAAATTTCGGAACAAATTCTCCTTGTTCTTATTAAACGAATAAAAATAACTAATGAGTTGTGGAAATTTCATAATATTTACAAATTTACGCAATACCGTTAATAGCTCCTTAATAAAGTGGTGGTTTTGGTTTCGAAATACTTAACTACCGCCAAAGACCACGCATATCTTATCTATTCATTAGAGATAATAAGTGAGACCATCCATCGTCACCTTAGAAACAACCAACATAAATCTTCTACAAAATATTTTTTGAAATAATAAATATCTTACCACTACGGAAGGTGCAGCAGGATTCACCGCTTGCATGCACTAAATAACTATACTTTTCACAAACTAAGTAACACGAAGAAATTTCAAATATATTTCCAGTTTTAAAGCACAGAAACTATAATAGTAATAAATTATAAACAACAGAATCGTTCGAAACAAATGTTTATCGCGTTATATCGGTGTACGTAAAGTTGACGTTTAGGCGTGACTAATGGTCCAAGTGCGCGAGGCGGTCGGCGGCTGGCCGTGCCGACGCAAGACTGCATATATCTCTGAATTCCCGACTCTCGAGCTTTCGTACACGCCACCGCCAGAACAGCCATCCCGCTCGCGCAACCGGTCACCTGCCGCTTAAAAAAATAAGGATCCAAACATTTCGGCGAAACTCCAAACCAAACTAAATAGCACTCTATACGCAGACAGGTATGCAGGGTCTTCCTTTATCGGGATGCATTGACATCCAGAGCAGCGGAGTGCGTTAGTTTAGTTTAAATACTTTCACGCACCGGTTAAACTCTAAAGTACGAGCCGTTCGCACGCCGCAACCTGTAATTTGGATACATTATCTATCATTCATAATCTGAGAAATTGCAGTGGGAACCAATCTTACTATTCTAGCGTGATCCGAGCCAAGAAACTGGCGCCGCGATGATAACGAATGTATAAACAATGAGATTTTAACACCCCACCTGTATGTAACAACTGATACAAACCAAGTGAGGTTTCCAAACCATATATTCCGATTCAATTTACTGGTTATTTTCGTGGTTTATCTCGGTGTACATCCTACGTCAATATTTATGGATGCAAAGTAAAGAAACTTCTCGGTTTGTTTGCCATCCCTATTGTGTTGTTGAGGCAACATCGCTGTTATGCTACCAAGGATTATCCTTCACAGATACAATATTCTTGTGCAAATGAAAGGCTCTGTTGTTAGCAGTGATAACAAAGGGGTGTCTTAGCTGAACAAGACGAATATATCGATGTCCAAACTAGTTATAATAATATACCCTTCATCTTGTTTAGTAGCACATTGTTATCTGAGAAGTAAGTACGTTTTACTGACGTAACAAATTTTAAGTTTATGCTCATGTATATTTTTAGGGTTTCGTACCTCAAAAGGAAAGAGACGGAACCATTATGGGGTCACTTTATTGTACGCCTGTCCGTCTGTCATGACCAATAATCTCGAGATCACGTGGAGTTATCAAGCCGAAATTATTATCAAATATTCAAGTCAACGGTATCTTGAACGACAGAAAAAAATCAAGCTTTTAACGCAATGCAATTAAAAGTTACAAGCATTTATGCATGGTTATTGCTCCATTTTGTACGATTTTTTGAAGGACCATTTCATCAATTTTTAAGGACAAGCGCTATATTAAAATTGAAATGAATTCGATATGTTTTTTATTAAAATACTGTTCAAATAAAAAAAACGTGTTTATTCAATGTAGGTTAGATATCACCCACCCACTTGTCATAAGCATTTTTATATCTTAAATCAACCCTACGACTTAAGGGGCAACATGGCAAAGCACTCAGTTCGTAACGGTTTATAAAGAAAACTATTTTCCTCTTTTAACTTTACGTACTACTTACTTTTATCTGGTGGTTGGAATAATAAAGAGTTTCTTAAAAAAACTGATATTAAAATAGATGGATATTTATTTTTTTTTCTTACGTATTTTACCTATTGTTAAAGATGGAGCCTATATACTGTACATATACAGTATATAGCTCCTTTCTTTTTCATTCCTAATAATTATTATTATGGAAATATATGAATTATATATTATTTAATAATTAATTAATCATCAATAGAACCAAGTAATGAGCTTCATGTATTTAGGAGTAACACAGCAAGATGCAAAGGAAGGCGATGTAAACAACAAACGGCTTGACCTATTTTGATATTTCTTACGTCAATCGATTCGTCTTACCTGAGAGAATCACTCGAAACACATGAAAATAATAAAATTTCACCACAACAGGTGCCATATTGTCAAAAAGAAAAGAAAACCTTGAGAAAAAATCAGTTATTTTGATTTATTTTGCTTGAATCGATAAAATTAGATTAAGTTAGACTATTTTGTTGGTCATGTTATCATTGATATGGCCATCTCATATCGTGATGTGATGTCACCGATGATGTATTGAGGGGAAGTATTTGTAGAATGAAATGTAGACTATATAATAAAAACGTAATTTTTCATTGTACAACATGGCCATCATATTTTAGTAATAACATTATTTCAACAAAAAAAATCCAAATTATTATGCTTGGTTTTCTTATTTTTATGCTGTTTGGTTCTGTTTTTAAGATCTTCCAAGCGCTTAAACAGTTTCAAGAGGCACGGGTTCGAGTTTCATTAAGTTAATTTTTGTACGTTTCTACACACGTATGTAACGTTATACGTTTTTATGTATGAAATTAACAAAATATGGAATTTGTAATATATTTGTATTCTATTAAAACAGAATAACTATAGCGTTAGGTGTGTTTTATCAGTAAATTCTATTAACTAGTAATATATTTTATCTAACAGCACACCGTCATATATTGATAAGTTTTCCTCGAAAAGTGACATCAGTAGTGCATTACGTTGACGAGGATGTATCTATAAACTAAGAATTATGTTTATGAACCTTGTGCGTAAAGAAAATGAAATATTTTCATCCTTTTTCACTGTATTCCACATATCGTAGGGTAGCAGATGTAACCTAGTGTAAAGACACTCCGTTACCCCCCTTACCGCTGAATTTTCGAGGCATTACGCGTTGAGAGACGGAACTCGTTGTTGCCATGAAATGAAATTATATGAAAATACTAATAAATAATAATTCATTTCGCCGAGTGTGAATCGAACTCATAAACATTGCATAAAAGTCACACCCTTGTGCCCCTGCGCCGGCATCAAATATTCATAAAAATCAGCTTCACGCTGTATTCCGTATACAGCAGGGTAGGCAGAGGGAACCTACTGTTAAGATACTCCGTTCCTCACTTTCTGCTGAATTCTAGAGGCATTGCGTGTTAAGTGGCAGAACTCAACGTCTCGCTTTGCCTCGAGACCAGAGCAAAGAAATGGAAATATAAATTTAAGTAAATATTTCATCTCCTCGAGTGGGGATCGAACCCACAGCCAGTCGGTTTTACAGTCACACATTGTGCCCCTGCACCACGACGGCCTCAAATATTCATATTACAAACATATTAAATTTGACATTTATCTATATATTTAGTAAGATTAGTTAAATCATTAATAGGTCGTCAATAACTCGTCTTCTAGACGGCGCGGCGTATCAAGAATTTCTTGTCTTTAGTTATTAATAAATTGACTTCTAGATGGCGAATCGAGTTCATCTTGATGTTTGATAATTTTCATTAGATTTATCAGATTTAGAACTCTAAATGCGGTTGTCGAATGTCGGTGGTTTCGTTGGAAATTGTCATATAATCTGGTTATTTTTATATAACAGAGGCCGGTCGTGGAGTAGGGGTACAAGTGTGCGACTGTAAATGCAGCCGATTTTGGGTTCGATTCCCGTTTAACGGAACGATATACGTATGTATGTATTTAGTGTTTTCATTACTTCGTTCTGGTAAAAATACAAAACACAGAATTAAGTTCCGCCAAATAACATGCAATGCCTCCGGAATTCAACGGAAAGTGAGGAGCGGAAGCGTCTTAATGGAAACAGAGTATCTTAACACTAGGTTCCCTCTACCTATTCTTCTAGGTGCTGGATACAGCGTGAAACCAAAAACATGTGTAATATATCTATATGATACAGTTAGTTGCGTATGGGTCACCTGAGTGGTATATAGTAAATTTTCACCGCCGCCCACCACACTACAGAAGCTACAGGTGCGGTGCCGCTTTAATTACATATTCTGGATTCGAATCTTCTAATATCGAATACACATGTAAATATACAAAAAATCTACGTACGCGTTTCTGTAGATGTAATAAATTTCTAAATAGCTTGTAAGGAGACTTCTTTGACAAACAAAACGAGAGTTCTTCTAATGAACATATTCAACAATGCTATAATGGCTAGTGCACGATTATGATACTAGCAATAATCACATGCGTAAACATAACAAACAGTAGGTACCTACTAAAGACGTATCGTCCTGAAAAATACAGCTAGTTATAGGACAAAATAAATTCTTTTTTATATTTTTTTTCTTTCTTTTTGTCATCTTCACGCTATATTCCACACAGCAGGGTAGGGAAAAGGAACCTAGGAACCTTGTGTTAAGACACTTCCGTTCCCCATTTCCCGCCAAGTTCTGGACGCATTGCGTGGTGAGTGGTGAATTTACCTTGACACAGACACAGACAGAGTAAAGAAATAACAATATTAAATATTTCATTTTCTCGAGCCCACAACTTGGGTACTGTATAACCTGCCCAATTTGGAAAAATTAATAATTATTGATTGATAGTACGTCGGCTCTTAATAAAATAAAAAAATCTAATATAAAAAAAACTATAAATAATTTATAAATTAAAACAGTTTTTTAAAAAAAAATCGTTTAAAATCTTTTCTCTTAATTTTTTTAATAAAGTTCATAAAATAAAAAAAATAAGTGCCCAAGTTTGTGCACCGCTTAGTGAAAGTTAAATCGACCACCCGAAGGTTTCTGAGTACACCTGCCTCTTTGAGCATCCTGTTTGCGCGTTGTCGTCGCTCAGTACTTGCATGGAAGTTCTTATTAGACTTATATATTACAGCCCCTTACAATACGCAGGTGAACCTTTCACTTTATTTTATTTCTAAGTTTGTGTTCACAGCTAATTTCCGTAACTAATAATAATTCTCGCTGAGGCTGTCGTAGCGCAGGGGACAAAGGTGTGACTGTAACGCGACGGTTGTGGGTTCGATTCCCTTACGGGGAAATAAATTATTATTCTTCGCTCTGGTAACGCGGCAAAGCGTGGCGTTAATCACTAGTGCCGCCACTCAACGCACAATGCATCAAAAAAGTTGGTAGAAAGGGCGCAGCGGAGTGTTTTAACACTATGTTATCTCAGCCTGCAGTATTCAGCATACAACGTGAACCTAAAAAAATATAATTTAATTTTCAATATAAGTTCAGTCAATCTGGGTAACTTTGATTCGTTCGGCTAACATTGACAGTGAGACCTCGGACTAGATTCGATATTTTTTCCGTATAAAATAGTCAATGGTATAGAATACCAGTAACTATTTTTAACCGAATTCGAAAAAAGAAGGTTATGTGTTTGATATTTATGTATGTGATCAAGAACAATTTCTGTTATTATTGGTGGTTAATAGACAATTAATACTCAAGTTCTTACAATATTTTTGTATGCTTAAATTATTTTCACTTGTTTTCTTTTAATGTTTTAATTTGCCTAAAAGTTTTCTGTTAATTGTTTTTTAAATTTTTTTTAATGCTGATATTGATATAGTATACAAATACCAAACACTCAAGACTGATTCTCCATTTTCTCCATTTATTGGTATTAAATAATAAAAAACATGAACGAATTTTACCTAGATTCATTATACAGCTTTACGCTGTATCCCGCACACAGCAGGTTAGATAGAAGGAACCTAGTGTTAGGACACTCCGTTCCCCACTTTATGCCGGATTCTGCAGACATTGCGTGTTGAGTGGCAGAACTCAACGCCGCGCTTAACCTCGACACCAGAGCGAAGAAATGGAAATATAAATTTAAGTAAATATTTCATCTCCTCGAAAGATCAATCGAACCCACAACCAGTCGGTTTTACAGTCACACCTCGTGCCACTGCGCCACGACCGGCCTCACCTAGATTAATAAGAAGAATAATTATGACTATCTTTTATGAAGTACTGTTACAAAATATTTCTATAGTAATATTTTTCTGTTATATCATCCGCGTGCATTCGGCTCCGAAATAATAAAATTATAGTATAAAAAACAAACAAAGCTATTAAACCTTTTTGCTTATAAATCAATAATATGCATTGACGTAACAATATAGCTATCGTCTGTCACTTTTCATATTTACAGCAAATATGTTGCAACCGATACTTTATAAAATAGTATTTTGAATTATTTAGTTTATTTTAATATTTTTGAGTATTATATTTTTGAGCGAAAATGGCAGGTGTGTAAAATAAGTAAAATGGCGTCAATGAAAATTATTTAACCTAGATACGTTGGACAGGTTAAACTATTTTTATTGCAGCTAATAAAAACTAATAATATTCATATAATTACTTTACATCACTTATATATTTATTTATTTATCAATTATTTATTTTTAGAATTAACTGCTTCTCTTTTGAATATTGGTGATATGATTGATCTTGCTATTGGCACGCCGGAGGTAAGACAAATTAAATATTATTCAATGTCCAAATTGGCAAAATGTAATCGTTATTAGATACTTATATTTTTTTAGCTTCACGCTGTATACCGCACGTGGCTGGATAGGCAGGAGGAACCTGGGAACCTACTCCTAAGACGCTTCGTCCCCCTTAACACAATCCTCAATACCACGAGAGAGGAAAAGAACATATTAAATATTTAATTTCTTCAAGTAGGAATCGAACCTTCTACCTGTCGCCTTTACACTAACACGCGTGTGCCCTTGCGCCACGACTGACCTCTGTATTTATTTATTTTAATTTATTCCAAATAAAAAAAAAATTAAGAATTTAATATTTATCCCTTGAGATGTATAATATAGGTTAAGGTCTACGTCATTCAGTCTTTGACATATCATTATCTTATATGAAGAGTTGTATCAAAGTTCAAATCAATATGATTATAAAAGTTCTAGGTGCTTAACTTCATTAATATATTTCATAATTTTTTTTCCAGCTTCACGCTGTATTCCACGTATAGCAGAGTAGGCAAAGGTAGCCTAGTGTTAAGACACTCCGCTACCCACTTTCCGCCGATTTCTTGATGCATTTTGTATTGAGTGTCGGAATTCAAACGCTCGCTTTGCCTCGACACCAGAGCGAAGAAATGAAAACATTTAATTTCCTCGAATAGCAATTGAACCCACAACCTGTCGCGTTCACAGTCACACGCTTCTGCCCCTGTGCCACGACTGGCCTCTATTTATTAATTTAAATTAAATTAAACCATCTTCACGCTGTATCCCGCACACAGCAGGGTAATGCAGAAGGAACCTAGTGTTAAGACGCCCGTTCACCACTTTTCGCCAAGTTCTGAAAGCATTGCGTGGTGAGTGGCGGAACTCAACGCCGGGTTTATCCTCGACACCAGAGAAGAAATGAAAATATAAATGTAAATAAATATTTCATTTCCGCATGTCTGGATCGAACTCACAACCAGTCGATTTTACAGTCACACTTTATGCCCCTGCGCTACGACTGGCCTCCAAATATACCTACATATATTAATAATGCCAAAATATGTTATTATTAAAGGTGAGGCCAGTCGAGGCGCAGTGGCACAAAATGTGACTGTAAACCGACTGGTTGTGGGTTCGATTCTCACTCGAGGAGATGAAATATTTCATTTCTTCGCTTTGGTGTCGAGACAAAGCGCGGCGTTGAGTTCTGCCACTTAACACGCAATGCCTCCGGAATTCGGCAGAAAGTGGGGAATGGAGTGTCTTTCACTACGTTCCCTCTGCCTACCCGGCTGTGTGCGGGATTCAGCGTGAAGCTCATTTATTTTATTTATTTTTATTAAAGGTGGGCGTTGTGGATTTCGGTATGCTGCACACAGTACTGCACTGTCTTGCACAACAGATGCGTGTGGCGGACAAGCCCGTGGAGCTGCGGGGCAGTGCGGCGGTGCTGCCCCCTGGGAAGGAGAACGTTCGCACTGTCACCATCAACGAATATATAGTGGACACGGATGAAAATGTTAATAGTATTATATAATCATAATAATAATAATAATCCGAGGCGGTCGTGGCCCAGGTGCACCAGGGTGTGACTGTAACGTGATGGTTGTGGGTTCGGCCCCTACTTGAGGGAACAAATTTATATTTATTAATATTTTTATTTCTTCGCATTCGCGCTCGCGTTGAATTCCCCCACTTAAAACGAAGAAAGTGGGGAAAGGAATAGCTTAACACTAGGTTCCCTCTGCCTATCCTGGTGTGTGCGGGATACAGCGTGAAGCTGATTTATTTATTTTTTGAATAATAATAATAATAATTTAAATAATCCTAACACTTAGTTACAGTACACACAACACAAAGTGTTTATATTATTAACACCGATAAAGGTTGTTTTGCCTCAGCATAAGCCTCTCCCAAAGCCACATGTCTCTATAGTGGGCTTTCCTCATCCACAATGTACCCGCGACTACTTTTAGATCCTCATTCCATCTTTTCGGAGGTCTTCCTAGCTTTCTTATATATCATAGTATAATTTACTAAACTAAGTTAAAACTATGCTATATACGTTACATCTAAATAAGTCTAAATTAACGTACCCCTCTGAAATTAAATAACTAAACGAAAGCAATATTTTCAACTGATATTTCAATTGTGCCATAGTGGCGCAGTGGAACAGGGGCTGAATGCAAGCGCGATGGTTGCTGATTCGGTCCCCACTAGAAGAAATTTATTATTCACATTTTCTCGCTCTCGTAGACTAAGTGTGTCGTTAAGTTCCGCTGCTTGCTAAACCAGTGTCTCAGCGCTTGTTTAGGAAGCAGCTTGAGCGCCAAACGCTACGGTCTCTACATACCTCTTTCGCCTCGTCCACTGTCATCAACCTCTTCATACATGCCCTCCGGGGGGTCCTCATGTTTTTTACGTGACCTTCCTCCAATATCTTTGATACTGTGTTTTCGAAGGTCAACCGAGGTCTCCCCCGATCTCTCTTACCACAAAATAATTTGCTTAAGGTGTAAATTCACAATAATCTCTTATAATAGGTATAATTTTATAACTATTAATAATATAATATAAGACCTAAATAGATTATTCGTTCATGCTGTAGCTGCTTTCGCTTACACGACACAAAATTGTTGTGCACGGTAAAATGTTCACAATCGGATAATCCGGATTTATGAAATGAATTTATTTTTGATCCGTGCAGTCGTAATTGCGTTTAGAGTTTATATTTTATATATTTCTAACCAATGCAGCTGTGAATTCTCAAAGCTATTGCGATTTACAGCTATATGAGTACTTTGCAAGGTTAGTCGGTCTATAGAAAGACGATCGCCAAATTCACTTATTTTTTCAGCTTTACGCTGTATTCCGCACACAGCAGGGTAGGCAGAAGGAACCTTGTGTTAAGACACTCCGTTCCCCCTGGAGGCATTGCGTGTTGAGTGGCAGAACTCAACGCCGCGCTTTGCCTCGACACCAGAACGAAGAAATGGAAATATAAATTTAAGTAAATATTTCATCTCCTCGAGTGGGGATCGAACCCACAACCAGTCGGTTTTACAGTCACACTTCGTGCCGCTGCGCCACGACTGGCCTCAAAATTCACATATTGATACTACATAAAAAGAAAGGAAAGGAAGGAAAGGAAGGTAATCAGCTCCAATACAAGCATTTACCTTTTCCGGAACTTGAAGCCGTAACCAGCTACGTACGTAACACGCAAAAAAACCGCTGTACCATTACAATTTCAATTTTCAACATTCAAAGGCACTCTAACTGATTAGATTTTTTTTATCCTTTCTGAATGACTTGTTAATTGTAACGATTCAGTTATTTCGAACAATTTGTAAAGGTCGAACAACTTTTGCTTTATTGATGGGAAATTTGTTTTACGTATTAGCTTATTTTAAGGTTCACGCGCCGGTGGGCAGCCACGGTGGAAACTCAAAATCCATTGTAGTTTATACGGATGAGTAATTTTACCTTCCTTCCTAACAATTTAATAGTTGAAAATATATCAGAACTACTTTGTCTTTGTTAACCTATCTTTTATAGTAATTATATTTTAATTTTCCTATTTTAGACTCCGGAAGAGAAAAAATTAATAAAGGCCGAAGTTTGTAAGTTTCTTTTACTATTAAATTATCAAATTATGATTTAATTGTATTATAATTAAATCATAATCATTGAGGCCAGTCGTGGCGCAGCGGCACGAAGTGTGACTGTAAAACCGGCGGGTTAAGGGTTCGATCCCCACTCGAGGAGATGAAATATTTACCTAAATTTATATTTCCATTTCTTCGCTCTGGTGTCGAGGCTAAGCGCGGCGTTGAGTTCTGCCACTCAACACGCAATGCCTCCAGAATTCGGCAGAAAGTGGGGAATGGAGTGTCTTAACACTAGGTTCCCTCTGCCTACCCTGCTGTGTGCGGGATACAGCGTGAAGCTGATTTATATTTTTTATAATCATTGATAACTTTCTACATAATTCAGTTACTCTTGATTTCAGCTCCTGCAACTCCGCGGCCACCTGACCAGGATACGATCTTAGTTGGTTAGACAATTAATTACATTTTATTTCCATCTGTTTGATTATACAGGATGGAAGTGTCAGCGCTCCTTTTACAGGAACAGCATATAGAATTTTCTTTTTAATTCACGATATTTATACATATCTATATATCGTGTGACGCAGTTACGCATATATACCAATAACGTAAACACATACTACTACAAAAATATTACTAGCCGTTAAACAACTTTGAACTTTGCCGTTTGCGGTGGTTTCACTTTGATAGATTTATGTCTGCGTGCGTCGTTCTTGACAAATGGCGTTTTATTTTACAACGATAATTTTATTATTTATTTTGTTTGAAAAAAAAACTAAAAGTTCTTAATTTTTTGGAAAAAAAATATTGTATTAATTTAAAGTGGTATACTTCCATCTTTTATAGATAAACTAAGGAAAAAGATAGCGAAAGACCACTCCTAAATGAATATATATAATTTTAAGACATTTAAAATTATTTTAAAATATTTTTTTATTTATTACAGTGGAACGAATAAAGAAAACACCAGCTAAAGGTAAACATAATAATATTTGTAAATAGTATTTTATAGACACGTTCAGTGGCAGAACCTAAAGTCCTCTATAGAGTGTAGGGTTGTGTAGTCTAGATAAATCGAAATAAATTAAATATACGCTGAGCATGGATGTAGGGGGGAGCCGGATGGACCGTACACACCCCATAAATTTTACTAATAACAAAATAAAACAACATTTACACGACAATATCTGTTTAAAGGTAAAGTCCAGTCCCCTACCTTGACGACATCATAATTTTGGTAGTTGGTTATCTTGATGTCTATTTTCTATATTCCGTGTTCCGTAGCGGAACTCAACGCTGCGCTTTGTATTGTTGCCAGTGTTAAGAATTGAACATAATATTCCCTAAGAGGAAAGCAAAATGATAACTATCGCGTTACCGCTGCGCAACAACGCACTAGTTATCTACTAGTAGTTAGTAGAAGCTATTTAAAAAACAAAGACTATACAATATAATTATTTAAAATTCAGGTCGTGGTCCACGCACACACTCTCCTCCAGTTCCTATGCCTCGTGAAATCGGATCAACGGAAAGATTGTCTCTGGTCACGATAAGCAAATTTAACATTCTTGAAGGCGCTGTTGAAGACTTAAAAAATCGTGTATATGGTGTTATGCCGAAAAATGAAGAAATTTTAGAGGAAGTGAGGTATAAATAATTAGGTACCTGAAACTTGAAATGATCTAGCAATGTTACTTTTCTCTGACTGTCTAATATCTATATAATATTATTGCACGTTAATATTTGTTGACAATTACTTTACTATACCAAGTGACTACAATAAGCGAACAGGATTTATAATACATAAATTACAAGTAAATTTATGATAGTATAAGATGATATTCTTATAGATCGTTTGATTGCTGACACTAATTTCAAGTATATATATTTATGTTTATAGATTTTTTCATACAAAATTCATACAAGACCCATAAAACTTATATAAATTGTACTTCCCGTTGACTTACAATCATAAAATTAGTACAAGACCCTTGGTAGTCACGTGGTAGGCACTAGCACTTCACTAATAAAAAAATAATCGATGTAATTTAAAAAAAATAAAAAAGTCGAAAAATCATAAATATATAAAAAATTAAAAGCCAATATATATACAGATATAGGTATTCAGGTTTAAAGTATGTTCACAGATCACAAACAAATCTAAAGGCCATAACCGACATGTGGACAAATTTAAATGTGTCCTCAAGATTAGAAGCAGCTGAAACTGGTATCGCTAAACTCAGCTCACTGGTCCAAGACGTGTTAACGAGTTCCACGACTTTAGAAGATTTACAACAGCGTTCAGCCATAGAGTAAGACTTTATAGAATATATAATAACTTACTTACTTACCTTTACGTTGTATCTCTAGCGAGGTAGTCAGAGAGAACGGAACACCAAACACTACTCTGTTTGTATATCTGTTTCGCTTTGTCCACTGTCATGAACCTCTACATACATGCCCTCCGTGGAGACCTCTTGCTTTTTATGTGACCTTTCTCAAGTATCTTTGGTCAAGTCAAAGATCAACCGAGGTCTTGCCTTATTATAATATGTATACAGGGTGGAAGCGTCAGCGCTCCTTTTACTGGAACAGCATATAGAGTAAAATATTTGAAACCCATACTGAAGGAAATTAATCAAGATACCTCAACAGTTTAGACGTAGAATTTTTTTTTCATTTCACGATCTTTATCCATACCTGTATTTCGTGTGACGCAGTTACGTATAGATACCAATTACGTAGACACATAGTACTACAAAAATACTACTAAAGGTTATACAACTTTGAACTTTCCCGCCAATACCTACGACTCGATTTCGGAATGAGGCGTATGCAGCGGTTTCCCTTTAATAGGTTTATGTGTGCGTGCATCGTTCTTGACAAATGGAGTTTTATATTACAACAATAATTTTATTATTTATTTTGTTTGAAAAAATCACTTTTTCATTTTTGGGCAAAAGAAAAAAATTAATTGTATTAGGCTTTTATAAAGTATTATAGTTAAAACTGTGGTTCCATTTAAAGTCGTGCTGACACTTTCACCCTGTATAGTTAATTAAATGAAGTCAAAATAGATGATTATTCAAGTATTTCGTAATTTTTACGATTAGACTATTCAGGTTGATTGCTTATAGCATATAATTTAAATATTTATGAGTTGATTGGATTAATATAATTTCAGACATTTGTATCTTAAAATCAAGATATTTTCTCGGAAATTTACACATTGCGTGACGGAACTCAACGCCGCACTTTATCTTACCAGAAAGGGAAAATTTGTTAATTCCTCCAAGTGGAAATCGAACTCATGACTATGAGCTACGATGTTCTAAGTTATTACATTTTAAATTATTTTATGTTTTCGACAGACCATCTGTATTGGCACCTCCGTCGTCCATAGCACCGCCGTCATCTTTAGCACCGCCTTCATCCATGGCGCATCGTCCTTCAACGCCAGCTGCTGTAGAGCCGTCGCAACAAATTTCAAGTATTGACGAAATGGGAAGCACAGAAGAGTTGGCCGCTATACAATCACGCTTAGATCGTATTAGAGCAGACCTGGACAACTTAACTAATACGTTTTTTACCGCATTCGGAGATTTACGTACTGATATTTTATTAATATACATAAATTTCTTTAATATAAGATATAATCTGTAAGAAGATTTCAATTTTAGAGAATCGTACTATATCGTTTTGTATGTTATTCTTTTTATGGTACTGTACATAAAAAGAAAAAAACAGAACCTTTGTAGGATTACATTCTCTTCTGTTTGTACGTCTGTCAAGAATATTTATCTGAAGATAACGTGGAGATATCAAGCTGAAATTAATTTTAGATATTAAGATCTGCAGTCCATTGGAGCAAAGAAAAAGTCAAACTTCTTAAGCAACGCATTCAAAAGATACGTGCATTTCTGTGAGGATGTAGTAAAAATGCGAATATTGAAAATTTTTGATATTTCATAGAAAAAAATCATTACACATAACTGACATAGAACAAATATGTAAGTCAATGTATTGATATTCATATACATAGACTTATATATTCATTATAAGCAAAGCAAGCTTAAGTTTACAAATTTTGCTTAGTTGTACTTCCCGTTGACCTGACCATAGATAGTCCTAAAATTGATACGAAATTCCCTTGGCGAATCCATCTCCGACTTGATAGATTTTTTTAAGATTGTAAATTTATATGATGATATGTTTACAAAGATCAAAAGTATATAAACGTAAGTTCAGCTTAAGTTGTAAATAGATAAAATGATGCACCTAACATGAATAATTAATTAATATTTACTATACATTTAATACTAAGAGCTAGTATAACTAATATTTAAAAATCCACAGGTGCCACTACTCCGTCACGCGCTGAAGCTGAAACTATCACTCCACCCACTCCACGACCTTCGGGTAATTTGTTTTTAGCATTGAAAATTCGTTATTAACATTTTCACTAAAATTATGTATAAAATAATCTATAGAGAGCTTTTCTATGATTATAAAATATATATTGGTTACTTTATACAAAATTTGCTTGCTTTGAATTTAAGAGTCGTTTTTTATATTATTTCAATTGCTATATTCCGTATTTACTATAAATAAACTTAAAAGTTCGTTTTACCAGTAATCAGCCTCCCAGTAATACTAACCGGTAAATTCGCTCTCCTTACTTCCCTACGCTACTTAGAAGTTCCTCTGGGAACCTTCATGCCAAAGTTTCAGCTTTCTACAGCCAATAGTTACATTTGCTAGCCGTCTGACTGTTAATAAGTAAACGAAGACTTAATATTTAGCAGAAAGAAAACAATCTGAAGTTCCTCGTCAAATATCTGCAATGACTGCAAATCTAATGGAAAGACTCGCCGAACTAGAAAAACGTATCAATGAATGTTGCGAGAGTGTCGGAAAGAACGAAGGCGTAGTTCAAGATCAGGTACAATATAATAATTGATATTTAATTGTTTTTAACATTTTTAAAATTTTAATCCACACTTAGAAAAGAAAATACTTATTTAGAAAACGTATAAAATTTATATTATATTACGTGTAAATAAGTTGTAACAAACGTATAAAAAATTCGACGTAGCGTGATGAGAAAGTATGGCTTAGTGTTAAGAGCGCCTCGTCAGTTTGCAGGAGACACGGGTTCAAGTCCCGCTACGTTCAAATTTTTATACGTTTTCTAAATAAGTAGATATTTAATTGGCTAGTACTAACATTAGGTTCATTACTAATTGAAACAAGATACATTTTTAATTAGTTTTTAAATAAATAACATACTTTTGATTTATTTATCACCATATAGGTAAAGCAATTATCTGAATCGTAATAGAATATACCTAAGCTAATGATTATTAGCAGAGTAGAATCGTAAAACCACGAACTTACAATGTAAGTGTTATGTTTGAACTTATTGCCTGAGAACCTAGTGCTAAGACACTTCATTCCCATTAAGGCACTTTTGTTCCCCCAATTTTATGCCTTTCCCTTCCTTACCAGAGCGAGAAATTAAAAATATAAATATTTAATTCCCCGAGTGGGAATCGAATCCACAACTGTCGACTTACAGTCACACACTTCGCAGTCGGCCTCTACAAATTCGAGAAACAGAGAAATATCTAATACGGATAAATAAATAAATAAATCAGCTTCACGCTGTACCCCACACACAGCAAGGTAGGCAGAGGGAACCTAGTGTTAAGACACTCCGTTTCCCACTTTCCGCTAAATTTTAAAAGCATGACGTGTTTAGTGGCGGAACTCAACGCCACCCTTTGCCTCGACACTAGAGTAAAGAAATAGAAATATAAATTTAAATAAATATTTATTTTGCTTGGGTGGGGATCGATCCACAACAGTCGCGTTACAGCCACACCCTTGTGCCACTGGTCCACGACGACCTAAATAAATAATTTTCCCTATATACAATGTAATAAACAAATTAAATTAAAATGATTTCTACAAATAATAAAAATATCTACTTATAATACTTACCTAATAGAAAATATATTATTATAGATTAATTCATTCCAAGATCAACTGGAATATCTAATAAAACAAGTGGCGGAGCTCACAGACGAGCTGGCATCTGGCAAATTATCACCTGACCTTATAAAGGATTTGCAGGGTACGATACAGATCATGCAAGTATAATGACGGCCGATTGACGTCATTGCGCTCCTAAGTTATTCTAGTTAATATAATATTGTTACTTTTAAGTAACTTGTAAAACGTGTAGCTGCCTATTATTTTGTAATTATTGCGCAGCGTGTAATGTTTTTGAAAACAAAATGGTTTTCTTTCACTTTTTTCTCTTCTCAAACATAAGAAAAAGATTCATTATTGGAATGACAGCACATCACACTATGTCTAACCAGAACGATTTTAAACTAAGGCTCCTCTTATATATATATATATATATATATATATATATATATATATCAATCGCTCTCAACTCTGAGATCGATCTTGAGATGCATTCATGGTTATTAAAACGGCTCAAGACCGCACTCGAAGTTTAGGGTTCGTATATAAATACGAACCCTAAACTTCGAGTAACATTCGTACCCATAACCATAGTACGCAATCTCTATCAAATTGCAATTTCAATGTAAAATATCAAAAAACTAAAGGACTCTGTCTCACTGTTATATGGTATGATATTATATAAGGATAAAATACCACAATCATTATAGAAATAATGAAAACCTTCCTAAATTTACACAAAAAAAATAGAAATGACGCCATCTTGGCCCAGGGGCACAAGAGTGGGACTGAAACGCGACGGTTGTGGGTTCGATCCCCACTTGAGAGAATGAGTTATTATTTCTTAATTTTTTGGCACGAAGGCAAAAGCCCGGCGTTGAGTTCCGCCACTTAACACGTAACGCCCCGAAAAATTGGTCGGAAAGTGGGGAACGGAGTGTCTTATCACTAAGTTCCCTCTACCTGCCCTGCTGTGTGCGGGAAACAGCGTGAAGTTGATTTTGATTTTTCAAATAGGAATCCATTTTTACGTACTTTATAATTTTAGGTTTAATGACACTCTTCCAAACTGTACAAGAAATGCAGGAACAATTGAAGGAAGTACACGACACAGCGGTTCAATTAGCTACTGAGAAGGATGACCGACAACATAACATGAACGTAAGAAATCATCTAATCAATAATTTTAATTGGTAATTTATAACATTCTACAATATGGTATATACTAAAAATATAACTTGCTATTCTATATAAAAAGTAGGTGAGTTATATGATTGAATTATTGAAAATTTTTTTGGATGGCGTTAAGTTCCGCCAGTCAACACCGTAGTTCTCGAATTCTGAGGAAAGTGATGATCAAAAAGTCTTGATGCTAGGCTCTCTATGTCTTTAATAAATAATTATATATAATATGAAAATAAATACAGCATGAAACTGAAAAGAGAAAAAAAATGTTCAATTTTTAAAGTGTTTCCCGTGGGACAGGACTTTTCCCTACTTGGACATCCTTATTTATTGTTATTCGTGTACTTTGTGTATAACTTCGTAGACACTATTTATCTATAGGGGTATTGTATAAACAAAAAAAAATTAAAGCTAAAAAAAAAAAATTCAGCTTCACTTTATATGTCACATAGCAGAGTGGGCAGAGGGACCCTAGGATTACGACTCTCCGCTCCACATTTTCCGCCGAATTTTGGAGGTGTTGCGTGTTTAGTGGCGGAATTTAACGCCGCGATTCTTTGCCCTGACCCCAGAGCGAAGTCACTCGGAGAAATTAAATATATTATTATAATATATTTCATTTCTCCGAGTGGAAATCGAACCCACAACTTGTGGTGCTCAACCCACACGCTTGTGCCCCTACACTACTACTGGTCACATTATAAGTTATAGTATGTTTTTTAAAATGCAAAATCTATATATTTATTTTATTATAAGTTTATATTTGTTTTATTTATAAGAAGTACCTACGAGACGACGTACGACTACGAGAAGTACTTTTACCGTCGGTTTTGCCGTGTCAAATAGAAATAAGTAACATTTGTGTATGACACATGACATGACACATTCCTCAATAAATGAACCATTGAATACCAGTTTTAAGAACGTACCTATCAAATCGAACCAGTAGTTCCTGAGATTATTGCGTTCAACCAAGCGACCTCATATAAGGAATTAAACTCAAATAGATACTTAGGAAATGTTTACAACCAAATTAACGCAGTAAATTTTTTCATTTAACCTATAAATAGCTTACTATTTTTTGCTTATATTATAGCAACTATATAAAATTTCGCATATAGGCTCTTCTAGAACAGATAGAACTATTGAAAACAATAAAACTGGATCGAGAAGACATGATAGAAGCAATGGCTGAGAAGGCGGACCTGCGCATGGTGGCTCGCAAGGTGTCACACGATCAGTTCGAGCTGGCGTGCGACGACCTCTCGCGAGGACTTGAGCATACGCTGGGAAAACTCAATACACAGGTAGATCTGCAAAAATAAATAAAATTGAATTTAAATTTCTTGTCTTCTTATATTTTTGCTCATAAAATGTTCGACCTCAATTAAATATCAATTTATTATCATTGTGTAATTTTTTTTTCAGCTTCACGCTGTATCCTGTATTTAGCAGGGTAGGCAGAGGGGGCCTAGTGTTAGAGATACTCCACACCCCACTTTCCAGCAAACCCTGGAGGCATTGCGTGTTGAATTGCGGGACTCAACGCCGTGCCTTATCCCAACACCACAAGAAAGGAAAATATTAAATATTTCATTTCCTCGAGTGAGAATCGAACCCACAACCTATTGCGTTTACAGTCACGCACTTGTTCCCCTGCGCCAGACTGGCCTTATAGTGTAAATAATGTAATATAAACTTTTAGGAAGCACTATGGCAACAAGCATTAGACGATATACAAAGGGAAATCGAAACGAAACTGGACAAAATGGAACTGTCGCCAGTGAAAGATTTCTTCAACACTAAATTACGCCTCTTACAAGACAATCTCAAGCAAATGGCTTCCTTGCGTAAAGAAGTGGAGGCGGCCGGCACCAAGCGACGGTTACTTAGGTATTTAAAAAGGGTAGCATAAATTAATGTAATAATCATATATTAATATAAACCGTTAATTTTTTTTTACAATATGGAGTTGACGAACAATTTGAAAATTAGGATGATAATATTAAAACCAAATCTTGTCGTGGCGCAGAGGCACGAGGTGTGACTGTAAAACCGACTGGTTGTGGGTTCGATCCCCACTCGAGGAGATGAAATATTTACTTAAATTTATATTTCCATTTCTTCGCTCTGGTGTCGAGGCAAAGCGCGGCGTTGTGTTCTGCCACTCAACACGCAATGCCTCCAGAATTCGGCAGAAAGTGGGGAACGGAAGTGTCTTAACACTGGATTCCCTCTGCCTACCCTGCTGTGTGCGGGATACAGGTGAAGCTGATTTAGATTGTTTCTCGGACGTTCATAATTCAATATATTTATTTATACGAGTATAGTGACCTTATTTATTACCGACTTCCTTATGATCGAGGATTTCAAAGCGATGACTTACACAAGGCTTAAGTTATACCATTCAATATTAAAGAGCTTTTAATCTTTTATTAAGGTTTAAGTACTTATTTATTGTCATCATCCGCCATTATTTTGCTATAAATATATTTTCTATACTATTATCCTTTTATTTTTTATTTTTTGTATTAGTATATTCACTAATTTATTAAGTTTTTATATCAGTAGTTTTGTTTATACATTTTTATTTAGATTAAATCTTATTTAAAAGCTACTATCAAGTTTAATTTATAAAAGCTAACTTATTTTTTAAATTTATAATATAATGCACTTATATAATTTGCACTGTCGGCCAGTGCACGGTAAATCGATAGTAATTAAGCCCATTCAGACACTTCTTTTTCCCACTTTCTGACAAATTCTCGGGACATTACGTGTTGAGTGGCGCAACTCAACGCAGCGCATTGCCTAGTTATTATCAGAGCGAAGAAATGAAAATATTAAATATATCGTTACCCAAAGTGGGAATCCGCACCAATGGGCGCAGCGACGCGACGGCTAAAAAATTTCATGCATATATAACATTGTTTCTACTCTTTTAAATTGCTACAGACTAGGAAAAGTAAATAAAACTGGATATATTTTTAAATATATGTATACAGAGTGGAAGAGGCAGCGCCCCTTTTACGGAAACAGCATATAGAGTAAAATATTTTAAACCCATACCTAAAGAAATTAATCAAGATGCCTCAACAGTTTGGACGTAGGATTTTTTTTTCATTTCACAATTTTTATCCACACCTGTATTTTGTGTGACGCAATTACGTATAGATCCGAATAACGTAACTACTTACAACTACAAAAAGACTACTAAAGGTTAAACAACTTTGAACTTTATCGCCAATACATACGACTTGATTTCGAATGAAGTGTGTGCGGCAGTGTTCCTTTGATAGGGTTATGTATGCGTGCGTCGTCCTTGCAAATAGCGTTTTATTTTAAAACGTCAATTTTATTATTTATTTTATTTGAAAAAACAACTTTTTCATTTTAGGGAATTTATCTTTTTCTGATTTATATTAGGCTTTTATAGAGTAGTTAAAACTGTGGTTTCATTTAAATTGGTGCTTACACTTCCACCCTGTATATTTTTATAATATTAAAGAGTAGTGTTTAATATTGTTTTTTTTTTTTACAAATAGGGATGTAAATTGTATATCCTGCGATGCAAATGCTGTAATGCCGACAGAGCCGCCGTCGACGGTGCCCGTTCTTAGACCGTTGCCCGCTAACATATCTATGAAGCCCTATCTTAGTTACGAACTGGGTATGTACAATTTCTTTTTTTATTAACGATGGCCGCTACTCAACATGCAATGCCTCCAGAATTCCACGGAAAGTGGAAACGGAGTGTCTTAGCATTAAGTTTCCTGTTGTGTGCGGGATACAGCGTAAAGCTAAAAAAAAACGATGGTAAAAATATGTATGTGTGTATAAATGGTAAAAAGTTTCTTATTCAAAGCCGTCAAGCACATTTTTAAAGGGAATCGTAGAAGAGTAAGAAACATAGCACTCTTTCTCATTTTTAATTTTAACCCACCTCGGACTTCATAGTACATACTTATAAAAAATTTTATCAGCTTCACGCTGTATCCTGCACACAGCAGGGTAAGCAGAGGGAACCTAGTGTTAAAACACTCCATTCCATACTTTCCGCCGAATACTGGAGGCGTTGCGTGCTGAGTGGTGGAACTCAAGGCCGCGCTTTGCCTCGACACCAGAACGCAGAAATGAAAATATAAATAAATATTTCTCTTCCTCGAGTGGGGATCGAACTCGCAACCAGTTGATTTTACAGTCACACTTTGTGCCTCTGCGCCACGAACGGCCTCATATCTATATAAAAGTAAATAAACTACATATGCCACGTATAAGTTAACTCCTAGTTAAAACTACTTAATGTCATGATATAACTCTCTCATAATACCTTCCTAGACGCAATAAGGAAGACGCAAGCGACCAACGTGCCGCAGCGAAATCTGCACGACTGGGAGAATATTGACAAACAAATGACGCAACCGAAACCACCGCAAAAACCTAAGTAAGTAAAGAAAAATCTAATGGATATCATAGAAAATACATACCTACAGTACGGTCAACAAGTTGTGGCCGCCCTCAACTTTTGTACTCGGAACGAAAATAATCAAAAATAGTAACAAAGCAATTTATTAAGGTAAATTCCGCCCGATGTCTACGATACATGAATTAAATTAGCCGTAAGCTCTTAGGATTTTTTTTGCTCCTAATGCAGTTGTTTTCCATTTTTTTTATTTTTTTCCTATAGAAAAAACACAGTTTTGCTAACACGACATGTTTATCGATAGGTGAAAAT
Organism: Heliconius erato x Heliconius himera; assembly: GCA_013421005.1. NCBI lineage: Eukaryota > Metazoa > Arthropoda > Insecta > Lepidoptera > Nymphalidae > Heliconius > Heliconius erato x Heliconius himera. Next base: position 35,937 of record JAATLQ010038597.1, read on the forward strand.
TGAAAATAGAGTAAAAAAGTAACTTTATTGAATTTCTCCTTGCTGCTCCACAGCATTCCTTTAAAAAACAAAAGAGAATCTTTTTCTTTTGATTTCAAATAAAAAATAAAATATGCAAATAACTTAAGCCAGAGTTTAACTAAAAGAAAACGTAATTGCACTTTGTGAATAAACTTTAATAGTACTTTGTTCTTGTACAAACTTTTAATAGTAACGTTATTCTGTTAGAAGTTCTAATTGCGTTGAACTCTTAACTGTCGGAGCAGCCATTGTGTAGTTGCTAGTTAGTCGCGGGAAAGTAACATTGTCTTCGTCTGTGTTTTACAATTTAATTAATTGATCGCGTCTACCATTGCAATTTCTTAAAACTGTAGCTTTAAAATAAACTTGCGACATGATCATCATTTTCGTCGTGTGATCCCGGCCAAGAATGGGATCATCCTGGTACTGGTGGTGTCGTAAGAGGCGACTAAAGTTCGTGTGGTAGAGTCACGTCGCCAGCAATGGCAACACACATGAGTAGACTCGACCGGATCTTTACCACCCCCGGCATTTAAAACCGGCGTTAAGTACTGGATTTATGCCACTGCGTTTCGCATCAAGTAATGCCGGGCTCCGGCGCCCAACCCACCTCTGGTGTTGCACGGGGTCGTGGGCGGCGGTAGTCACTTACCATATATTTCAACATTCCTTAGGTAAAGTATCGAAAGTGAAAAATTGACAATTTCTTTTAATGCTCTCTTGAAATACTTACAAGGATAGTTTTTCAATTACATGCACTTTTAAAAAACCCATAAATAACTTTTATTTTTTATTTTGTGTATTTTAGTAGTTTAAAAGAGCAATAAAACATTTGCTATTTGTCACTTTCGATACTTTACCTAGGGACCGATTTGTCTCTTTAACTTTTGTTAACATCTTTTGTTATATGTATTAAATTCCACAATACGTATTTTACGTATTTGTATTTTAATAATGACTAGCTTAAGGTTACAGTTAAATATAAAAAAATATACATTATTTGCATAAGCATATGTTTTATTTTTATGTTTCCAAGCAAATCAAAAATCAATAATATAGCGCAAGTTATTAAAAATGTTCAGATTACATTTCACTATAAGTGCGCTGTAAAGAGTAAACAAATTAAAAAAAAAATATCTTGTGATCTTGTGAACTTCCTATTTAAACTCCAAAAATTATTCAATAAGAAAATATTATCAAGAAAAATACTATTTAATATCTAAAATAATATAAAAGAACAGATTCAAAACACATCTGCAATCGCTACTGCGGCGGCTCCCACACGGTGACGACGGCGGCGCAGCGCGTCGCTCGGCTGGGACACTTCATCAAGCAGTGGGGCCCTGATGTGGTCCCGCTGTCCTCTGGCCTGGCTGCTGGTGACGACGGCCGGGTAAACATTTTCAATGTATTTTTTCTCAGCTCCACGCTGTATCCCGTTTATAGTCGGGTAGGCAGAGAAAACCAAGTATTAAGACGCTCCCCCATTTTCCGTCCAAATTTCGAAGTATTCCATTTTGAGTGGCGGAACTCAACGCCGAGCTTTTGTCTTGGTACCAGAACGAAGAAATGAAAATAATAAAATAATAATTCATTTACCCTAAATGCGTATCGAACTCACTACCGTCGCCTTACAGTGGCATGCTTGTGCCCTTACATCACGATGGCCTCAATATAATACTACATAGAATATAATAAAGTTATTATTGGGTGCTCAAATAGGCCCATAAATAAAGGGGCGAGGCATAAGACCAACTGTTTCTATCTCCACCTCACAAAATGGACAAAATTCTTTGTTACAACAAGTTGCAATGGCTTTTGTCTCTCCTTATCAGATCATCACAAATATTCAATTACCACTACTTATTAGAAAAAAAATATTAAAAAAACATCTAACTGTCCTTATTTAGTAACTCCATGTTACATATTTTAATTTTTATTTGAATATATCTAGTATAATTTTATTATTCATCAATTACATTTGTTCCTCTTTACAGTTATATAAAGTCAGTCCAGCAGTGGATGAAAAAGTAGACACCGGTAAGTTCATTACAGTGATGCTTAGTTTGGGCATCAAAGCATAACCCCGGAACATCCTGGAGGCGAAGGCGACCCGTAATAGGCGGGCCTTCTATCAGGACGCCGTAGTAGTATGCGCGAACGATCCTGCGGCGTCTCATATTGGTGGAAAGTGTTTCTATTAGGTTTTAGTGGGTAAAGGATTCAGCGACGAGATCCCACAATATCTTGGCCGTAAGAGACAACAACGTATCAAAAATATATTTAAATTTAAACCTTGCATTAAAAAGTGTTAATTTTTTTCCGCTTTACGCTGTATCCCGCATATAGCAACGTAGTAAGCAGAGGTAGCCTAGAAATGAGACATTCCGCTCCCCATATTTCGCCAATTTCTGAAGACATTGTCTGTCAAGTAAATAAGTGCCGCTTTGCCTTTGCCTCGACACCAGAACGAAGAAATAAAAATAATAAATATCTAATTTCCCCGTGTGAATCGAACCCACAACCTCTCACGTTCAAATCTTGTGCTCCTATGCCACGACTGGCTCCCATAAAAGCATTTATCATAATGCTAATATAATGGCATATAATGTATATTTAATATTAATGCGCTGATTCCACGCTAGCTTCTAATTCTAAGCCATGCAATTGTTTTAGACTAAAAAGAAAATACAGTTAGGTAAGAGTTGTATGTATGGTCTAATGCAGTGATTCTCAACCACTGTGCCGCGGCACTTTTGTGTGCCGCCAAATTTGAAAAGTCTGCCGCCAAATTTTGCAAATATATAATAATGTTAATATAATTAAATTATACCGTTTAAAAAGAAAAATATTTTTAACATGAATATATATTCAAATCCACAAAAAAATAAATTCGTATATTCAATTTTTTTTGTCATAAACTATTTATGCAGTGTGTTGTAGTAAATAATTTCTCTTTGTGTGCCGCCAAATTTTGAAATCGTTAAATATGTGCCACAACAAAAAAAAGAGAGTATTTGAGAATCACTGGTCTAATGAAATGGATAAGTTACTGTGGTTTGTAGTTAGTGGTTACTTCTTCACTACGAAAATCTGTGAAAATTTAAAATTATTTTCGTACTTACAAAAAAGATTTAAGGTTTGCTTTTAAAATACCTACTTATACATAGAATAAAACAAAAATAATAATACAAAGGAACGTTTACAGGTGGAGATACTGCAGATGTTTCCTGTACTCCGAGAATAACGAAGAGGGGTGATCAATCGAGACCAATGCAAAAACCAGGCTTGGTTAGCGCAGTAAGTTTTTTTTTTTAAATATTAAAAACTAAATCCTAAAAAAATGTATGTACGCTACTTAAAAAGTACATACATTTAAAATAATTGTTTAAAAAATCTAAAATATTATTCAATATTTTGTTTGTTTTCAGCAAGAATGTCGTTGTTTGGATGGAGGTTAGTTTTCTTTGAACTATTCACTTTATTTTGATATAATAGGCATGTCATCATGCAAGCTAGTAAAAATCACTTAAATCATATATTTAATTAATGAAATCACATAAATAGATTAAATAAACACGCATTATTTTATTATTAAGTGTTAGATTCATAAGTATTTAGAAAAAATAAAACTACAAAATACGGAAATCCGCCATGACATGTACCTACGCCAGTCACGATTTGGTAAATAACCGAATTGATATTTTGTATTGCATATAATGGTATTTTACCGTACAATCTCCTTTGCGTTCTCCATACAACGTGACATTGGCGAAGTGAAGTGATAGTGCTCGACTGGCACGCTCGATAGCGCCATAAATTAAGAACTGAACTAAATGGTATTAACAGACTATTCAGACTTGACTCCGTGACACTTCGACGAGTTTTGTAGCGATCTCCAAACTTTTAAAACAAAATTATTTTTTTTAATACTAAATGATATTATATGTTTTAACATTATAGAACAGTTTCTTAAAATCATTCATAATGCCTACTGTGTTTTGTCTCATTTCGTAATTTTATCTATATTATAAATGTATTTTTTATAAAAATATATTTATAATATGAATTGTAATCTTTTACTGTTATGTTAACATAAAAAAGTTGACTAATTTCACAATATTTATTTCAGAACAACAAACAAAAGGATAATCTTCGCATATTTATAATATCTTATTTTTCATTTTATTTACTTTCTTGTTATATTTGAAATAAAAAAAAACAAAACTTTGTTTAATCATTTTATTGGTAAATCTATTACCACAATGTACCTTACAAAAAGATTGATACAGCTATACAATTCTAGTTATCTAAATAGTAACAGAATCATCCAGGATCCAGGTGTTCTTAACTAAAAACAAAATATCTTAAGTCTTATTAGAAAACCACTAATATATACAAATTGAAGAAAAAAAAAGTTTAATGTCGTAGAGAGGGACGAGTGAGAATTTTCTATAACTTAAATGCTTGTACAAGCTGCTTTATTAGACATTTAATACCAAACTTTGTATAATTTTAAATCTATGTAATGTTTTAAATGCATATTTTTTTTTATTTTAATATAATTTTAACGTTTTTAAGTATATGAAAACATTCACTTTACTAACCAAGCGTTATTAGGTCAAGTTATAATGATTCTATATACTAAGTTCCATCCAACATTTACAATTTTAGCCTGACGATTCGTATTATCTCTGTTACATAGTACTTTAAAACATGCATATTATAATAGTGTGTATATCATCATATAACTGAGTAGTTTCGTTTAATGTCACTAAATCATATTAAATTATCTACCTAAGTGCTACAAAAAGTTCTTATACGATATTTTTTTACATAATAGATGTATCCAAAGTATTAAAGATTTAAACAAGAAAAATAGTAAAGTAAAATACACATTCAATTTTCTGATTTTATGCTGATAAATATATAACATATATTTTGCCAATTTGTAAGTTGAAAGTATATAAAACTGTAATAATATATATAAACAGATCTAGTGTTAGAATATTATACATTTTCGTATTTTTCTTAACATATCCTTTTCCTATTTTTTATGTTAGTATTTTTCTTGAAATATTCTTTAGCTTCACGCACATCAAAGGAGCTTTGTGTTACACATACTTTACGGTGAAAGTTACTTAGTTAGTTAATTGAGTATCAAACAGAGCCAAAAAAATAAAATAATTCACATAGAAGAAATGGGAATTAAACTCACAAACGTTTACATTCAGACACTTCTGCTCTGCGCTACTACAAATCCGACATGCCTATGATACTTTATAATAATGATATAATTTTAGTATAAGTGGCTAATATACATAGAACTTAATGAGAGCAAACACACATACATTTACTCATATGTATACATACTGTCACAGATAATAAAAACTTTATATTTCAAAACATTGTAAGTATAATCATAGTAAAGACCATATTTATTAAAAAACTGAACTGTCATTAGAAAATCGCAGGTTTAATTTAACGAGACACAACTGTTACTTAAATTCTATGAACTGCTTTAATACAAAATCTACATACTACAATGATCAATCATTCTTTTTATCATTTCCAAATCGTACTTGTCACATACAAGAAGCATAAAACAATAGTTTAGCAACAAAGGTGGTAATAAAATAATAAATTCAATACCGCATGGCATTGTACAATCAACGAACAATCAACAAACCTAGTACCAAGACACTCCATTCTCCACTTTCCACTCAAATTTAAGATATTATACTCACCAGAGCAGAAAAAAAGAAATCAATTCATATTTGATCATTATTTTACTATTTGTGGATTGAACAGAATGACCTCAGTAAGTAAGTTTGGATATTTGTTTAGCTTTACGTTATATTATACACATAGCAGAGTAAACAGAGGGAACTTGGGAACCTTGTGTTAAGACACATCGTTTCCATTAAGACACTTTCGTTCCCTACTTTCTGCCAAAATCTAATCTATTATAAATTAATAATTAATTGAATGCGTTGTGATGCGCGGCACAACGTCGATTGTATTTTTTTTAACTGTAAATTTTCTTTTCTTTGCTCTAGTTGGTAAAATGCGTGCGTAGTGCTTGGAGCCGTGTCTTAACACTAGTTTCCACCTGCGTACCCTACTGTATACGGGGTATATTGGAAAAAATTAACTCAAACTATAAATTAACGGTGTCTTCCTCTAGCGCTGTAGTGGTTTCCGTCGCGACTGTACCGCCGTTCTTTAGGATCGCGGGCGCCTCGGGATCGGTCCCGCCGGTCTCGGTCACGTTCACGGGATCTTTCCTTGTCCCGCGATGATTCGTGACTTCTGTGAATTAATTTGATTCAATATTTTTACATTCATACATATTTATTATATATTTTAGTTGAACAAAAATGTGTTGTGTAAAACGAAATAAAACATTTTTTTATGGTAAGTTAAGTACTTTATATTAAACTTAAATTATTTGGTTTGAAATATATAACATTTAAAAAAAAAATATTGCTCTAAAAAGATAAGAAAGAAAAAATTTGCTAATTTGACAAATTTTTACACTTAATTACTACACTACTACCAACAGAAAAGTCTTATTTTCCCAAGCGTGTAATATCCAAAAGATCGAAAAAAAATTGCCATGACTCGTCGACCGTACTACAATACCTAAGTAAATATAAAATGTATAGATAAATATAATACCTAGATTCCCCAGCAGACCGGCTATCGCGGGACTTGCGGCGCGCGGGGGGCGACCGCGACCTCGACTTGCGCGTCTTGGGCGACCCGTGCTGGGACTCCCGCTCGCTGTTTAAATTAAAATCGTCGAACCTATAACATTGTAATTATGATGGTAACTTTCTAAATCAAAATTGTGGAGGCTCCCGTATCGCAGTGCCATAGACTGTTCCTGTAAGCGCAACGGTTGTGAGTTTGATTCCCATTTGGGAAAATTAATTTATTTAATATTTTCAATTCCTTGCTCTGGTAAAAAAAGGAAGCATTGAATTCCACCACTCAATACGCAACGTCTCGATAATTGGACTGTAAACGCAACGATTGAGAGCTCGATTCTCACTTGTGGAAATGAATTATTTATATTTCATATTTTCAGTTCCTCGCTCTGGTAATAAAACAGTTGAGTTCTACTTAACATGCAGTCTCGAAAATTCAGCAATACAAGGGGAACAGAGAGTCTTAACACTAGGTTCCTTCTACCTACCCCACTACATGTGGGTTAGTATGAATAAAAAAAATTAAAAAAAAATTGCGATCCTTGCCTACATAGCCCTAAATAAGGATCTCGAGAAGGATCACACTATCAATTCAACTGTATTTTTTATGGTTGTTACCTCAGAACATTGGACTTGGTAAATCAATTATTCTTTTACTATTGGAGAATACACTTCAAGGGCAGTGTGATGAAAATTTCGTTAGGTTCTGATTATGGGATCCGGTTGAAGTTGAAGATGTCGTTTGTTTTATTAAATATTATAATTATTATTGGTCAAATTCACTCAATTATTTAAAGCAGGTTTTTATAAAACTCGAATGTCCCCAAAAGGGCCTAAAGTGAAAAGCGGAGTATCTTAACTAGTAGCGTTAAAAAACTTCTACACTTCTCCTATTGCCTCTAATGTCCTACCTACCATATGATATATCTTAATTAAATAAGAGTACTTCGGTAATTAAAGAAATTTTTACGAAATGCTTATTACAAAAATATACATTTCTGTTTGTTAGTTACTTAAAGTATAATTATTAAGTTTATATGTATGTTTAATAATCTATTAACTTTTTTGTCTTACACAATACTTACTTATTTTTGGGAGCTTGAGAAGAGCTATGACTAGAACTTGAACTTGACGATGAGCTGGATGATGATGAAGAACTTCGAGATCTAGAAGTATAAACAAATACATTTAAGAAAAATTTAAAACAACAATATTTATAAAAATTATAACAACAGAAATAATTACCTTTTTCTGCTCTTTATTGATTCTGATTTTCCATTTTTATCTACTGTAGTTGATGAACCGTCTTTAGAAGTGTCTTCTTTTTGCTTGTCATCATTATCTGAAAAATAAAAAAATAAGAAAAATAATAAACAAGTATAAATGAAATATGCTACAATACTAATGTAATCAAAAATATATAGCCCGACAAGAAGTTCAAGAATGTTGTAAAGATAGGAGCAAGTCAAATTCGGGCATGTACAGTCGCGTGCATAATACTAAATATGCGGAGTTCGTCGTAACTTTGTGTCATATATACAAAATGTCATAGTAAATGCCATATAGAGTGGCGTTCAATTTTACCACAGTATTTTGATTGGGCTCGCTCGCGGGCAACGGGGGCGTCCCTATATAAGTATCTAAATCATACATTCTAGACAGGTCCCCGCATGTACTTCCGAAAATTCATAAAGTTTTTGTCGGCCTATATGTAAACTTAAATCTACACCGCTAACCCATTTTGGATGAGTTGCCTTCCTCCCCGTCGCTGCCCCACAGATCATACTTAGAGAGGTCAGCGTCATCCCCCGATTCCTCCTCGTCCTCCTCCTCCCCACCCTGGTCCTCTTGTGAACCAGATGTTCTAGGCTGAAACAAAATTACGTATAACAACAAAGCATTTATAATTGCAGACATATTGTTAAAACTTCATGCTATGCAAGATGGAGAATCATTTTAATCATAGTTCTATTTAAGCAATAGCATGATGCATTAAAAATAAGTCTTAATTCATTTTTGTAGGCATTTTGTATACAAACCTTTTTGCTTCTTTTTCCTCTTCTCCCCTCCTTGGCACTCTTGTCAGTTTGCTTAACTGTTAATTTTAACCTATTTAATAAGATTGGTTTGGGAAGTGCGAAGCTTTTAAAATTCCCTATCACAGGTGCATTTTCATTTAAATGGGGTGTTTGATTCTTTTTTGTCTCGTCTGCGTTTTTTAAATTAATGTTTAGTTTTTTATTTATATTACTTGGTAACACTACTGGACCTGGATCGAAGATGTCACTTAAAAAAGGAGTATCCCCAGTATTTCCATCTAGTTTTTCCAGCTCTCGTTCTATACTTTCGTCTATATTAGATTCTTTCTCCCAATCTTCATCATTTGTTAAATTTATCATTTCTACTTTTTCATTGCTTTTATTATTACAATCATCTTGCCCATTCAGCTTTGTTGTGTCGTTTTTTGGAATGTCATTTGGCTTTTGGGAAAGATGTTGTAAATTTTGAAGTGCTAGTAACAAAGTGTTTGTATTTATATTGGAGAGCAGATTCGAGAGATCTATTTGAGGCGAAATTTGAGTTAGATCACTCACACAGTTACTATTAGCTTCAGGTACTGTCGATCCCTGTTGGGAATTAACTTCTTTAGATTGTTTATTCATAGCATGGACTCTCTCAGTATCATGAGGTAAAGAGTTATTGAGAGTTTGGGATTTTTTATTTACAATATTATCTGATTTTATAGTAATTGATTCTAAAATATGTACTTTCTTTGATGGGCTTATATTGTTATGAGTTTTTGTTGCTGGATGCGTATTCCTGTTTTCTTCAGTAATACATCTTATTTCTTCAGATAGTGATGTAGGAATTGGGGGTGGTTTCTGAGTAAGACAACTGAGGTTTATTTTTTGTGGACTTGTCGTAGTCTGTTGACATGTAACTTGCGGTGGCACATTTATTGTATTTTCACATTGTGATATTTTGCGATGGTTAGTTTTACTAGTCACCATTTGACCGGCACAATTGTTTTCCTTTTCTTTAGTCTCATTCATATCTTCAAGTAAGCCTAGCAGCATTTCATGTTTGTCTCTAACAAAATTTTGATTGATTAATTGAGTATCACTATCTTTTTGTACATCATTGCTAGAAGCATATAACATATCTGTGATTGGACTCTGGGTTCTTAAAGATCCTATACTGGGTGGCGAGGGCGTGCGCTTTCGATTTATATTTAACGGCATTTCTATTGAATCTGAATTTTTGTAAAGTGCGTCGTCATCTTCATCCCACAAAGTTTCGTATCGTCTTTTAGCAAGGTGAGCAGTTTCTAATTCTTTGTTTCTCTCAGTGCTGTCTTGGCTTTGATCGTTATCTCCAAATATATCCATGATGCTTTTGTTTTTAGTGGCTGAATTTGACTGAACAATGTCAAATACACGAAATGCATTTTCCGAGGGTTTAATATTATTCAATATACCAGCAGGTTTATCAAATGGCAAATATTGATCCAGAGTGGCGTTGCTGTCCACCTCATCTTTAGTAAAATCCTCAGCTCGACTTACAGAATTGGGTACATGTGTTGAGATATATCCTTGGAGTTCACTCTCTGATGGGTCAGTAAAATAATCATTCATTTTCAGCGAAATTTCCAAAGGTGCAGAAGATACTTCTACTGTTGTTGCACTAATATTATTGACAGGTACACTACTAGAAAAACTACTTCCATTTCCTTTAGCCCAAAAACCTCTTTTCTTTACATTATTTTTGAAATCTTGATAATTTTTCTTAGCTGTGGCTGCAAGTCTTGTAGGAACATATTCACTGGAACAACCATCGGGTTCTGATACATGATCATTGTCTTGATGTCTACGTCTGTCTACTACATTCATATTGCGTAAATTCACTGTATAAATATTACCTGTTACAAGTGGTGATTGCTCGGAATTCTTAATAGTATTGTACCCTGAATAAGATTGATTTTCGTTAGTATATGCAGCTGTTTGTGAAGATGGATTAGAACGTTTCTTCATTTTTCGCTTTATTTTTCTTTCACCAAAAACGCGCGATCGAAAATCCACATCATCGCTGTTATAAGAATATGAATCTGAATCTGATTCATTAACTGAGTGGCGAGTTGTATTCGACTTTGGAGGAGGGCTTTTTCTTCTATTTAAAACTTTAAGATTAGTCTGGTCTAAGTCTGAGTCAGGGTAATTAGAGTCCTGACTGTCACGAGAACTTGATCTGGTCCGGTGATGTGTAGATGCTGATTGACTTCTACCTTGAGACATCCTATCATCAATTGAGGAACCGCCAGCAACTCTCACTTCTGAATCTATACCACCAATAAGAAGAGTGTCTGTACTAACACTTTTTTGTCTTAAGCCATAAATAGAATGATTGTGGGTTTGATTATTTTTAAGACAATCATCATCAGTATCAGATATTATAGCGATTTCATCGGGATTAGATTTTTTTCTATTATTGCTATTCATTTTAATGTTTATATTCAAAGAAGACCTCTCCGTATCCTTTTTTGATGTATCTATATGTGCATCAATTAAGCATCCAGTGGTTAACAGTCTCTGTCTCCATGCAAAAATTGTTTTAAAATCTGGTGCTGGTTTGTCATACATCATTTCAAATTTATCAGTGCTAATTTTACAATTGTTGTATACTATTGCAAATGCTGCTGCTTTTACTCTTTCTTCTAGTGTATATGTAACTTCAAAATCTTCAGCTGGAGTAGGCCCAGTGAATTTATATATAACATCATTATTTGTTGAGGATACTCTGTTTTCCATAACTGGGTTATATGTTTTTAAGGCTGGGGATACACTGTTATCACTTCTACCAACTTTAGAACTAGTTTCATATCCTGAAGAACCAGTTTGATCTTTGTCTCCTGAACTAAAATATCGTTTACGAGATGTGCCATTTGTCTTATATGGAGATGTGGCAGTGTCTGGTCTGTAATAGTTGGGTTGATTTTGGAACTGATTTCGTCGCAATGCAATTTTATTCAGAGGAGGCAGTTCACAAACTGAGCCATCACTAAGACTGCCACAAACTTTTTCAATATCCTTTTTTAATAGCATAGGCACACTTGGAGGTGGTACAGGCATCACAACATCCATTTTAATTTCCTCCTGCAGCATAGCCGATGGCAATTTTTTGTTTACAGGTCCTTCGGTGTTGCCGACCTGAAGGCAGGAAAAATTATCTCCAATTTAGTAATGATGTGCTTCAAAATTTATTTCACTTAGTAGTTAGATTATAACTCTTCTTAGCTTCAAATTCCATTATCTGCCATTTTAATAAATGTATATGTTTAATAGTGCCAGGAGTAAAGAGATCATAACACTGTTAGAAAATAACATGTCTCATTGTTAAAATATATAGAGGTCTTGAAAAGGTGGTGGATGTAAAATAAATTGCTTACCTTTTCTTCCGATTCTGATCTCCGTTTACGTCTTTTACGCCCAAATTCATCGTATTCATCATCTGAAGATGGTTCTCTTCTGCGATATTCAACAACACCTCTTTCATTGTAGCCTCCGCCATAGCCGGTTCGAGCTTCAACCTAAAATATTATTACAATTTTTGTATTCATTAGTATTCATTATTAAGTTGATTATAGAGAGAAAATATAAACATGAATAGAATTGTTATAACACACCTCACCAAATTTCGGCGCATTACAAACATTGCACGTTTGACGCCGGGCCCAGTTGACATTCGCGCATTTGTTGCACTGCCAGTCATCAGCATTAAAAAGCCCTCGTGATTTTTCTGCTGCCGACTTCCCTATTTCAGTACCGAGTTTTTTCTTGTATGGCTTTCCATTAGGTCTTTCTTTATTACAGCGATAACAAGAATTTCGGCGTGCAAAATTTATATTGCCGCAGTTCGCATCGCTACATATCCAATCCCCGTCGTTCATTTTGTTTTGGCAGATATTTGCACCTTCTAAATAATATATATTACCATGATACTTGATAAAGAATACACTTCATTCAAACATTAAAAGGCAAAGCACGCCGACATGTAAATAAAAGGTAATTTTGACAGAAATCACAACTTTCAAAGAAAACCAAGCTCTCTTTCGTAAGAAAAGAAACCCAAATCAAGCTATAGGTGCCAGCCATGACATGACGCAAATATTGTACTTCCTGCCATAGACATTTCTAAAACAATATCCGCAAAATTTTTTGTTGATTTAGAGCGTTTGCCAAATATTTTTACTGTAATAGAGAAATTCTAATTAAATTAATTATTAAATAAGAAGATGTAATTCCGTTTTTATATACAAATCTAATTTTCACTTTATACTTTATTAGTTTAATTATCTGGTAAGATAATGACAATGTCAACAGACAAAATAATGTTTGACGTTGACAATTGATATATCATAAAATTTTCTTGTTTACGTTTCATAAATGAATCATTGCTGAAAAATTGATCAGAAGAAATGGCTGAAAACATACAAATTGACCTTTCTGGAGAGATAAACGCTAACACTGAAAAGAAAGGATTACAAAAGTATGTCAATGAAATGGAATTGTAAGTCTTACTAACACATTTCTATAATGCTACGTAGTCTAACAATTTCTTTTGCTAACGTTGTTATGTTAATTGCTTATTTAATCCTCGCATTAATGAACTATTATTATTATGTTAAATTGTATAATTGTTAGAAATCGAAAACGGTTAACGTTTTTAAAAACAAAATAAAAACACATATAGTCTATACGTTTCTAAAATATTCGGAAAGACATTCTACGTAATCGCAATAAGTAATATGTGTAAACTCAATAACAATACTTCATACGAATTTCCTTCCAGTAAGTGCCGTAGCCTACAAGCAACTGCCCCCGATTGCCTTTTTTTTCGAATGGGCTATACTGCTGTTGACCTGGAATGGTCTTTATAGCGTCACCGGGCGGGAAGGGGCGAGAGTAGCTCGCTCCTGAAGACAAAGTATGAGATATGATGGACGCTTATGAAAGGGTTAGCGATCACAGGGGATGCCCCATACGCTAATCAGGGGAAAGACTAACAATTGATACAATTCTATTGCTTTTACAGTCTTTTTTACCTACATATCCCCTTTTTTTACATGAGTTCGCTAACTATATGATTACTATTATATATATCATTAATATTTACAATAAAACAAACATATTTAAAATATGCATATAATATTCAACATTTCAATTCATATAGAGTACATATATAAAAATATTTACACTGTTAAGCTTCTGATATTATCATATATTGGTAATAATGCCCACAGTAATGATGTTTCATTGTGGTCGATCCGGTCTTGAACACAAAACGCTAGATGCGTTTTCTGAAACAGTTCTGGCGAGACCAATTTAGCTGTTTCGCAACAGGAATGAGTCATTGCAGGTTCTACAATAATTTTGTTCTGACTGCTCAGTTTGCTCACACGCATTCTCTATTCCTAAGCTGTTCCACTAATTCCCATGTGTACAATTTTGAGTAACTGTTCCAGTCCAAACACATATTATAATTTCAATGTAGTTAACTCTCCAAATTTTTGTTCCGCTTTCCTTTCTCTATTCATATTATTTATTTGTATCTGAGATTACGGATACATATCTTTTTCAATTAATTTAATTATTTTAATTTGATTATTTCAAATTAAAAATAACTATTT